>APFE030622511.1:0-17257 GCA_000404065.3 Pinus taeda
ATATATATATATATATATATATATAATGTTGGCTTCTTGTGGCCTGGCCTAGGTTCAGAGGTGATTTAGCCAAACAAATCCTAGTACTACTGGCCCTTTCAGAAACAGTCCACAGAGCACAGACTAAGGTCTCACCCAAAGTAGTATGGGAGGGTGCTAGAACCAGGTTTCTGCACCCTGGAGATGTCTGATGAGTTTCAAGTGGTTTGCGGTTCGACCCTGCATGCATGTCGCTACGCATACTTACCTAGTCGCAACCTGAGATGTTTCCTTCGCGCAACCCTACTCGGGGGGCCGAACACTATTATTACACAAGCCTTTGCTAGTATTCCACTATTAGTTAACTAACTTAGCTTACTTGCATGTGTAAAGTATACTTAGTAATCTAAATCATTCATACAAGTGCACGAAGTAAATAAATAGGACATTTTCAATTTATATCAAACATGCAATAACCCAAGAATAGATAGACATAATTAAGATAAACATTCTCTTTATTATTCGCTTTCTCAGTTACAGACTCGACTCCACCCTACGCACTCAGTTGTAGGGGGATGTGCACTCAGCTACAGACTACTAGGCCTCTACGCACTCAGCTGCATAGCCTTCTCCTACCCCATGACACAAGACACACTTAGGCTCTTGCTCTGTGCTTCTACTTCACTTCTACCTTTCCATTTATTACTTAACTATCTTTTACACTTACATTACATTACATGACTAGGGCAGACAACCCTATGACTCTATCATAAATTTTGTGCTGCGCACCCATAATTCATGGAGTCTTTACAACAAAACTTGGGCCTTGAGCCCAAAACATGCCTTGGGGGGATTCCACACCCAACAAGCCCCCAACGCAAACATCGTGACTCACCCTCGAGTCACTCGGTCGGCATGATGATCTTGACATGGAGTCCCTCTAACTGTTTTTGAATCGTATTGAGATCCACATCACATTGAGTTTTTGCTTGTTGAATCTGCTACATCCACTTGTTCTGAGACCTCTGTGTTTGAATTATTTCCATACATCTGTACTGGTATCTACTGCATATGTTTATAGTCCCGCGTCTTTGTCTAGCTCCTAAGAGTGTGCAGACTATGCTTCATCCAGCTAATCGGATAACCGGCCCACCCGTGTAGGACTTCAAGCGGTTGCCTTTCACTTTGCCTGGGAAGGGTTCTCCATTTAGTTTGACTAGCTGGATTGTGCCTCCGTCTATCAGCTCCTTAACCATGTATGGTCCCAGCCAATTCATTCTGAATTTTCCCGGAATTTTTTCAAACTTACTATCATACAGCAACACCAAGTAATTTACCTTGAAGGTGCGCAACTTAATATGGCGATCGTGCCAAGCCTTTTCACGTTGCTTTTGAACTTGCTGATGAAAACCAGCCAAGAACTATTCCTCCTCAAGTTCTTCCAATTTCACGAGCCTTTCCTCTAGATCTTTGTGGTCCATCATCCCTATGAGCACTGCTATGCGTAGACAAGGTACGATATATTCCATTGATATGACAACTTCCACACGTTAAACTAACCGAAAAGGTGTTTGTCTTGTCAGTTTCTTGCATGTTGTTCAGTAGGCCCATAGCACTACAGGTATGTGTAGGTCCCAATCACTTCATTTCATGTTGCACGCTTTGGTCAGCACAACCTCTAGATTTTTGTTGAATGCTTCTATAGTCCCATTGGCTTGTGGGTGATATAGTGTACTTTTTTGATGATACACCTGGAACTCTTCTGTGAGCGCACTGATGGTTTCATTCAAGAAATGTGTTCCGCGGTCACTCATTAAGATTTTCAAACAGCCAAATCGGGCCAACATGTTTTCAAACAAAAACTTCACAGCCGTAGTGGCCGTGCAGTCTTTGACCATCTTTGCATCGAGTATTAGGGTGATCTTCATGATCCCTAAGTCGCCAACGATCCCTTTTGAGTCCATAATCTTGGTCGAGAATAAGTCTTGTTACTCGTGGAGTAACTTAGTAGCCTTATCCACCGTGGAATCATCCCACTAGTCACCGAGCATCGCATACTTTGGTTCAGCCTTCGTCCCGATGTTTACTTGCTTTGTTTTTAGCGGCGCAGTGATGTCAGGATATTCAATCAATGGTCCTCGCACCTCGTGACAGCCTTCAGTTTCTGGAATGTTAATTTTCTGTGGATCCTCATCATCCTCCTCAATATGTACATTGTAATACTTTAGTGCATAGCTCAACTGGGTCGCCCATTCTGGCTGAAGCACTTCCATTGGTTCCTAGGGTATTTTGAAGATAGCTACCTTTACTGCTTGTAACACATCATCAAAAATATTCCACAAACGATCTTCAAACGTGAAGGTTAATAGGAATCCTTCACACAATATATCCCATTCGCTTGTGCCATCGTGGAGCTCTTTCTTAGTATACCAATTCATGGGTATGAAATCTAGGGTATGATAGAACAAATGCACCCATTCAGGTTGCGGCTCTTCCCCGTAGACCTTGGTTCATTTCACGAGGTGTGCACATGGATCATCTCGTTCATCATATTTTTCTGTTAACTGCATCTAAGGTTTCCCAAATTGTAGGTGCATCATCCTTCTGCATCCCCATCAGTCCTTAAAATTCCACTAGTGTGTACCCCATCACCTTGTGGGCATAGTGTGCAATACCCATGTTAGAGCATCAAAACATTGTTTTTCTGGCACTTCTCTCTCAAACTTGTTTAGGAAATCATCCACCGTTGTCAACCCATCATACATAGGCAGATCTCTTACCTTTGTGGTCACCCAATGCAGTTATCTTACCATCATGTTGCAGTTGAGTGTGGTTACCTCATGTAACATTTCTACTATCGTTCTATTTCCTCATCCAAATCTGATGTGCAGGAGCTTTCATGCTTCCATGAAATCCTACCATCTGCTGTTGGATTCACCTAGTCCTAGTTCCACGTGGTGATTTTGTAGATATGGTCTAGGTCATCATCACTCTCGTCATTGCGCACTTGATATATGTAGCGTGATCCTTCCTCAAGGCCTAAAGGTATCGCTACACGCAGTGACTTTTTCTCAAAAATCATTTTTCACTTCTTTAGATTTATCACTCCATTCATGTATGCTTTGGCAGGACATTCACGTCTGACCCTAGATCTAAAATAGCTTTATCCATTTCATATTCCTTGATTTGCACAGTCAATCTCATCTCCCTTCTTGTTCATGTTGTGTGCTTCCTAAGCTTCCAGACTACGCTCGGTTCTCTTGACCCAACAAACCTAGTGATGAGTTCTTGGAGTCCCTTCACATCCTTGTTGTTGTGCAGAAACTTCATGCATGTATCTAGAAAGGTAGTAAGCATTGATGGGTCCATCTCCAGTTCTAGTTTGTCTTTACTACCTAAGGTGGAGGCCTCCATGAAGCTCTACTTAGCTTCCATGAATGTCTCCTTTGTGCGCTCCAAATTGAACTCTGGTTCCTTTGTTGGAACCTTGCGAACCCAAGCACTCTCTTTGGGCTGCTTGCCCTTGTCATATCCTATCGTTATACTGCTTTGGAGCATGATGTTTACATTCGGGTCCTCTTCGCGTATCTCAAACCTCATCATTTGCAGGTTTTGAGTCAATCGGGGTTGGAGTGTTCCTTTATCGCGCAACATCGCTATCAGCATGGGGCAATCCTCTATCTCATGATCAAACTAGGTGCAATATAAACATGATGCTCTCGTCAGATTTGTACAAACGCGGGCATAATGCCCTGGCCCTCCACAATTGTAACAAAAAAGCTGTCCACGTCCCCTTGCTAGTCGCATTGCAGCTTGACCTCATTCGCGCCCCTTAAATCCAGTGTGTGCCATCTCCGCATTTTGATCGAGGGCTCGTGTTTCGACCTGAACTCTATAGATAGGGGTTTGATCCATCATTAGTTCGTAACTTCTACAGTTGCACTCATCATGGCCTACTGATCTGTAGAAGTTATAGAACAACTGTTGGGACATCTATGTATACTTTTTTAATAGGTGGTAGTTATCTGTAGCATGATTCTCTCCTATCTAACAAATCACACACCATAATGTAGGCACCACACTCGGTCCTGCTTGTGCCTCTGGTCTCAACGACATTAGTCCTCCTCCCGCCAGGTAGTTCACGAAAACTGGACAATGGTCCTTGTCATGTCCCTGGCCTTTGCACTTTATGCACCATACCTGCTCATGCACCTTTGGGCGAGTTGTCCTGTCTTGTTTCAAAATCTGCATCTCCAGACACAAGTTTTTCAATTGCATGTGGATCTGTTGGACTCCCAGACTAGGATCTTGTATTGGGGTCTCATGTAGTCTCAATGCAATCTCCGAAGCTTCGACCTGAGTGGATAACTTCTGCTCTGACAGCATCATAGTGATGCTACAAACCATATGCAGTATTGCCCATCCGTCAAGGTCATGTTGGCTTCACGAATCATACCCTTCAGTCTCTAATCCAGCTGCCAGGGGGTCTCGCCTGGAAGCATGGCGATTTCCTTAAACCTAATAATTGACTGTGTCTCCGATTTTGGCCTGCTAAATTCCCTGTTTAGTTAGCTGTCATTATAATGCTTAATGTACCATGTTAGTGCACGATCCTACAATGCGCTTACCAGTGTTACCTTCTTTATGTTGTCATTTGTGACTCCTTACACTTCCCATATAGCCTTTACCATGAACCAAAATTGGTCTGGGTCTTCGTTCCCTACTCCTTTTAACACCGAAAACTTTATTGCACTCACCATATTGAACTGTGGTGGTGGTAGAGGTGGTGTGGGCGAAGATGGGAGTGAAGATGGTGAAACTGATGGTGGTGTAGGTGGAGCTGGTATGTGCGGAATTCACTACCTTATCAGACTGATTGCACTTCTTGGTGAAACTTTCGCGAGCTCTTCCTTGCTTTCTTGCTGAGGCAAAATCAAGGGGCTAGTTTCTATCTCTATGCTACCTTCATTTCTATATATCCTCCCACTTCGCGTAGCCCCAAACATCGATTTATTTGCATAACCCACTTTTCACATAATAGAATTTTAATCCAATTGTTCAAAGATTTAACGTACTTACCTCATAGTCCTTTGAGGAAGCATCGTTCTGCCTCCTTGTAGCTAACTGAAGTATCTACCGCGAACTCAATGATAAACCCTCTTATAATTTGATCGAGCCAATGGTCCACAATGCGTGCAATCTTATCTTCTGATGCTTCTAGTCTATGCACCAACTCTGGAGTCCACACAATAGGTTTGTCAATCCTACACCTTCCTTGACTGTTTGCTAGCTTCACAATCCACTCATACAACTCAGAGGGGAAGGATGCAAAGAAAAATTCATAGATTTCCGTATATAAGTAGCATTATAACCACTGCTCCTTTCATACTCGTGGATTCCTATTTCTTACACCGTGAATTAGTGAATCTTTCTATCCTCCACTCTTTAATTTATTTCTTTGTCGAATTCTAGTGACACGACATTAGACATCCCTTATGCAGATCCTGGTCCCAGCAACATAACCATTTGTTGGCTTGTTGGGGCCTGACCTAGTTTAGAGGTGATTTAGCCAAACAAATCGCGATACTACTGGCCCTTTCGGCAACAGTCCGCAAAGTGCGGACTGAGGTCTCACCCGAAGTAGTATGGGAGGGTGCTAGAACCAAGTTTCGCACCCTGGAGATGTCTAATGAGTTTCAAGTGGTCTGCGGTTTGACCTTGCGCGCATGTTGCTACGTGCACTTATCCCTATCTCGCTGCCTGAGATGTTGCCTTTGCGCAGCCCTACTCGGGGGTCGAATGCTGTTATTACCCAAGACTTTACTAGTATTCCACTATTATTTAACTAACTTAGCTTACTTGCATGTGTAAAGTATACCTAGCAATCTAAATCATTCATACAGGTGCGCGGAGTAAATGAACAATACATTTGCAATTTATATCAAACATGCAATAACCCAAGAACAGATACACAAAATTAAGATAAAACTTCTCTTTATTATTCTCTTCCTTGGTTATAGACTCGACTCCACCTTTCACACTCACTTGTGGACTACTAGGCCTCTACGCACTCAACTGCAAATCCTTCTCCTACCCCACGACACAAGACACACTTAGGCTCTTGCTTTGTGCTTCTACTTCGATTCAACCTTTCCATCTATTACTTCACTATATTTTACACTTAGAGCCTCACTCTATTTATACAATCCCATGGTCCGCGGACCATGGGTAGGTCGACATTACATTACAAGACTAGGGGCAACAACCCTATGACTCTATCATACATTTTATGCTCCATGCCTATAATTCGTGGAGTCTTTACAACAAAACTTGGGCTTTGAGCCCCAAAACATGCCTTGGGGGAATTCTGTGCCCAACATATATATATATATATATAAAGTATGCATGTCATTGTAAATAATGTATCAAGTTGTGTTATAAAGCTCCAATAAGCAGTATATGTTTCATGATTGTCATGGTTTTAAGTAGCTGTTTATTGTAAATATTTGATTTATTTGTGTTATAAAGCTCCATAAGTAGTATGTTTTAATGGTCATAAGTGTCATCGAACACCGAGGATGATGTTCCCCCAAAGGGGAGGGGTCTGTAACAACCTTTGGTTGATTTTCCATGTAAATAAAATAAGACTAAGGTCATGGGACATGTATTCCAAGATGAATGGTGGGTAAACATTAAGTGGACATCACTTGTGGCTTATTAATGGTTATGGAAATTGGAAAAGGAAATGGCAAAGGAAAAGGGGCAATAAATGGCATTTGATTAAGGAAATAAAGGAAAATAGGAGAAAAGGAAGATGAAAAGACACAAATATTCATGCAGGGGAAATTTGAGAAGAAATTAAGGAAAATGAAGAAAAAGTGAAGGAAAAGACTTGACATCAATGATAAAAAGACATCAGACAAACAATTCACATATTTGACAATTTTTGGCTCAAAGCTTTTTCATTCTAGCTCTCTTAGACTCTTGCACATTTAGAGAATTCTTGGAGCATCCTAGCATTCACTTGGACTTGAAGAGAAGAAATCAAAGCACAAGAAAAGTAATCTTGAGTAGTGAGAGAAGGTTGGATCAATAACTACAACTAGATTTCATTGCATGTAACAAATTGCATGTGTAATTTCCTTGCTGAGATTTGGATGCATGGTACATGCATGTGGTTCTTTGGTCATTTCATTGTCATTGGCATGAGATTTTCTTGGATTGATAGTGGTTTCATCCTTGCCCTTCCATTTCCTAGATAGACATTATGTATTGAGTTCTCTCTTTGATTAGCTTTGAATAGCTTACAAACTTGGATCTTGGTTGAGGTGTTCTTGGGAAAATTCCCAACGGTCAAGAGTGGAGATGGGATTTCTCCTGGAACTCTTGATGGATGGGTGGAGTTAGGAAAATTCCTCTAGAGTTAGTTAAGGAATTCAAAGGCATCCAAGCTTGTTTTGATGTTAGTGATTTTTGAAATAGTTTAGGTGAAATCAATGTGGTTGAGGGTCAAGGTGGCTTGGCCTTTAGAATCCCTGGTTGGTTCTATTTTGGTTTAACCCTTATGATCCCAAAATCATGCTTCGTATATGGCATGAGGGTGATTTGATGAAAAAAGAGAATTTTTTTAGCCTAATCTATGGTAAGGTGGTACGTGGAAGTCCGTGACTTGGTTGGCTTTTGAATATTAATATAAGTTATTTTTATTATGATCAATGAACACTAGTACTAGTTATTATGTTGATCTTATGACTGGTTTGTAACAGATTCTATGCTGGTTATATGATGGTTATGTGCATGGTTATGCTTTAATATTCCCTTGGAATCACTTCAAATTAAATTTTCAAACAAAATTTATTCAATTGAAAACACAAATACACACCTTTTTCTTTCTTTTAGGAGATTGATCTTGAAATGGTTGTAACTCTATAATTTTGGCTCTCCAAAGTCTAAATTTTTTTCCTGTGGTATCTCTATTATTCTTCTTTCCAACACCACAAGTTAGACCAAAATTGGTTTCTTGAAGGTAATGTTATGCCAAATCTTCCATGATGACTTGATTATTGACTTGTTTAGAAGAGTGAAATTGTATTGAGTTCTGTGTGTCCCTTTTTCAACCTTTGGCCCTGAAAATGATAAAGCAAAACTACAATCCATTCAATTTCAACCATATTTTATGAAATTCAAATCCGATGCTTGGAGAGAAAGTTATAAATATTTTCCTTAGGTCACTTGTTTGAGATTGAATTCTAGAGCCTGAAAAAACCCAAACTTCCTTGGATCATATCTCCGAAAATATATTGAACCAAGATCTAAATTTCATAAGATGAATAATATTTCTGATCCATGTGGTTTAAATTTTAGCTTTTGAAGCCTCATAGAAAAAAATGATAATGAAAATTCCAAGATGGCCTATTTGAAGAAGTGAAACCCTGGAATCCAAAGCTCTGATACCAATTTTTATGCAACCAACTCACAAAATAGAAGAAATGATAAATCAACGACTTGCAAAATTATCCTCTTAGAGAGGCAAACCTCCTCTATATTAATTAAATGAACAATTCTAGGATGATACAAATGAAAAAACCTCCTTTATATATATAGGAGTCTAAGGGGTCACAATATAATCAGAGTCTACATAACAATAATAATTTAAGGGCATGTTGATACCTTGAAAATCGCTGCATCAACATCGCGTAAAACCACCCGGTCCAGACCTTAAAGCAGTTCCTTTTCCGTTTGGTGTGGTGGCTCTGATTGGATATAATGGGACCAATTTCCCAATGATATATAAGTGGGATGGATAAGTGATTGATTTATAGTATCTAATGGGAATGATGAATGATCTATTTCAAAATGCAATAATATAAAAGTGACTAATCTATCTGAGGAAGTCTTTCTCCTAGTGCAATTTTTGATGGTTCTTATTGACAAGTAAACATATAGATGATTTACTCATAAATAAAAATATTCATTCATATGATAATTACTTTGTTCAAGTAGTTGAACAAAGTAATAATTAAAACGCCATCACACTAATCATTATATATTACTGACACACATATATATGAAAGATAACAACTCTTAAACATTC
Source organism: Pinus taeda (assembly GCA_000404065.3). Taxonomy (NCBI): domain Eukaryota; kingdom Viridiplantae; phylum Streptophyta; class Pinopsida; order Pinales; family Pinaceae; genus Pinus; species Pinus taeda. The sequence continues at coordinate 9,074 of APFE030622511.1, forward strand.
AATAGTGATAAGTCAAAGAATTGTTGTAAGAACATATACATATATCAATAATAGAAAAATAAATAAATGTTGATTCACATAAAAGCATGAAACAAAAACACAGATAGTAGTACTGTATGCATTTGAGTCTCCTCCAATATGAATCGCATTCATATCCTACCTTTTAACTTTGAAATACTTTCGCAAGAAGCAATAGTGCATATCACATAAAAGCATTCTTTATCAAAACTCAAAATTCAGGTCCAGTTTTTATAGAAAGAAATATATCAGAAGCATAGTGGTGCAACTTCTGATCCAAGTCTTAATACAAAAATTTGAGGACCCTTCCTAAAAACATGGAAGGGTCTATAAATACTACTTAAAATAACAAACTATTAAAGAAATATGCTATGCACTGGTATAACCAAATCACAAAAATGTGAAAATCTTCTTGAAATAGGCATGTTGTGGTCAATCAAAAATGGTTCACTGTATTGGCTGATCATTTTGTGATTGGAGCTGACAAATGGCGAGCATCGACTGAAATTCTGGTGGATGACTCATGTGTGAGTGTAATTGAGCAGTGTATGTGGCATCATTAAGATTGGGAATCACGTGGGCAATTGCATCAGTGAGGCATTTCAATGCTATCCGCTGACTATATGGTTTGACAGGGAAAAACCAAAAGGTTTCCCATGTTAAACTTTAAATACCTGCGATTAATTTTTCCCTCTTCTCCAGCTCCTGTTTCCACATCTGTTTTAATGCTTTTACTGGTGGAAGTTTTCCTGGAGAACACTTTGTTATTAAATTTGATAAATAAAGACTGTTATTAATTAATTCAACCAGGTTTCTTATTGCCGATATGCTTCTCGATGTTGCTCTTTTAGCCTTCATTAGCTGAGATTTCCATTCAGTAAATAGAATTACTTTATGCGGTTCCTAGATTTGTGATAGATTAACAACTTTTCCCTCTTTAGTTTCTTACCAAGAGAGAAAATTTGTTAATATTTCATCTAGTTTCTCCAAGTCCAGTCTCGCATCTATTGATTTTTCAACCATGGATGATGAAATTTCACACAGAGGAAGAATCCGTGAGATATTATGACATAGTAAGCTCAACTGGCTAGACAATGCCCTGGTAATTTGTAGAGCCTCAGATCTGAATTCCCCCACTTGGTGATATTATTTGAATTGTTTTATCTAAACTGTCAGTTGAGTGATTTGTTTTTCTTTTGATTTACTCAATTGCTTATGAATTGCTTGCCCATCAATCCTTTGCTTTTCTTTGAGCAATTTCTCATTCAACTAGTCATTTAGCTACTTCTGGAATGCTAATTATTGTTCCAGCTATTCTATCTTCTGTTGTTTCTCCTATCCCTGTGCTTCTAGCAAACCGATTGCTTGGTATTTTTCTTTTAGTAAATTACTGATCTTCGATGCTTTATCCATTGTGGCCGCTGTGTATGGTCCAACATACTGAGAAAGTTTGGTGATATCTTCAGAAGATTAATTTCCGCTCTCCATACCACATTCATCATCTCCATTTGTGAAGTCAAAAGAGGAGAGTGATCAATTTTCCTCTTTTTCCTTTGTCTTTTGATTACAGCCCTATGCTTAGGGCTGTAGAAGACATTTAATGGTGGTATCTCTTCTATGTGTAAACCAATTTCATCGGAGGGCTTTTTAGGGATTATTTTTACATCCTTATGGATCATGGGTGGGTTGCTTGTTCCTTCAGTTGGAACTATGTTGATTACTAATTTCTAGTAGCGGTCACCTCAGGCGTACTGAATCCTTGAATGCTCTCAGTATTACTAATGATGGAATCAAATTGCTGCAATTCCTTGATTAGTTTAGGATCAACATAAATGCTTGAATCAAGGGGTCTGCTACTTGTTTCTTGTCTCTACTCCTACTCTGGCAACTTTTCCTTTTCAGGAACTTTCTCCACTACAGAAGTATTATTGGTAGCTTACTGTCTACTTTGACTCTATGGCTGAACTGTTGGGGTTGTAGCTAATAAATCTAAAGGCAGAGTACGGGATATTCAGAATTAAAACAAATGATGTCAAGAATATATGCACTATAGTAAAAGGAGAAATGGCCCGGGAAGTTGTATACACTTTCCTTCTGTATTGTAGTATCTCAGTGGCTATTCTATCAGATAAAATATTTGCCCAATCCATAACATAACCATGAATCACAACTTCCATTAATGGGAACATATCTATTGTAAATCTTGCAGAATCATGTTGTCCCCATAGTCTACACATCATAGTGCTAGCATAACAATAAGGAGAGGCCAATGAGTCAACAAAATACTTACCCGATGACTCGTGCTTATGTTTATTCAGGAAATGCCTCCATTGTTTGATCGGGTCCGATTCCAAGTCATTTTCTTTTGTGAATGCTTCCAGAAATGCTTTGTTATAGCACTTCTTGGGTGGAGGTAGATGGTACATTTGCCTGAGATCTTCAGGTTTAAATGACCCAAATATTCTTCCATCAACCGTGGAAAATGTTCAGTCTGCAGTTGGGATTTTCTCAATGATCCATGTAACCACATCAGTGTATGGTAAAATTTTGGCCCATGCTGCTATCCTGTGAAGGTATGAACAGGACAGTTCTTTGAGAGTTCCTTCTGATTTGCTCGTGGAATCGACTGTGGCTTCCTCTTCCAGTTCTCCGGGCTCTTCTTCTTCTATCAAATTGTAGATACTTTCCCAGCTCACATTTCCCAGACCGAGGCATATTGTATTGGATATTAGTCCCTTCTTGCTCAGCTCTAGTTCTTTAACTACAGGAGGTGCCTTGGGCTTCTTAAATTTCTTCCCCATCTTATCTGGATTCATGAGTTTAAAGAAACTCTGCACAGACAATTACAAACCGTGACACAGTGATATTACCGCTGAAAGCCAATACGAAAATGAACATAATTAAGGAAATTGACATATGATATGTCGGATGCAATTAAGAACCATCACGAGTGAAATACTTGAAGGATTCACTCTTAACTATGAAATTAATAAGCGTTCAAGCTGCTAATCGTACTAAATAAATACCATAAATATCCTTCGCATCGATAATATATGAATGATTATCTCAAGCATGTCTTTGGATTTCCCCGATCAGCGACCGACGATAAATCACAAATCGCAATCGAGAGTTTCCAAAGGGTAAGGCGTCATCACTTGAAGCAAATATCTCCAATTGCAATAAAGTGATATTATAATAAGGCGGGGTATGTTTTCATTAAATTGGTTTGATTTATTAATTTTTTAAAAGACTTATGTATGCAAACCATTTTTGCGAATGATTTATTCTTGAGATATGTGCCTTATTTATTAATCGCAATCAGGGGTTTGGCTTGTGTTTTAGTTCTTTGTCATATGATACCTTCGATTGCCGATTGCGATTACCTTTATCGGATCGGTGGATTTGATGAGGACCTTTTTATGTGTATCCCTTTATCATTGCGATACATGATCGCCTTATCATAATGTAGAATTATTTATAATGTTTTTCAAAGGAATACTTTATACTTTATTCAAAAGGCTTTACAAAATGAATTACTTACATCAGACCTTTTGATAAAGGTTTTTATTATAATGAGGTCAATACCAATTTTATTTATCAAGTCACAAATCTCACCAAATTTATTTAAAAAGGGACCCATTTCTTATTAAAAAATTTGTGTCAAAGTTTTTTAGAAATGGGGGTTGTTGTACAACACAACAATTGGAAATTCACTGGAAGAAATAGTTATCTCTAAGAAAGTAATGTAATATTTTAACCTTCTTAATTTGAAAACCTTAGTGGATAGAGAAAATCTAATATAACTAAGTAATCATAAACTCTAAATATAATGAAAACTATTTGTGCTATCTCTTTCTCATCTCAAAATTAAATACATTCTAAGTTTGAATAAACCTTAATTGGTTGATAATGACAAAACAAGAGACTTCTCCAACTTAGCTTATATAATGACTCCCTTATCACAGGTAGAGCCATTGCTTCCAGCGAACGTTTATAGTCTCGACAGGGTTACCTTTTAACCATTTAGTCATTCATTGTCCCATCCATTTCAGAGTATAATTTAAAAGAATGAATCCAAAAGATATGTTTCCACATATTTTGTATTTCATTTTTCTCCTTTCCCTATTTCTTTATTTTGTAAGATAAAAAGTCATTGTCCTAGTTCAGTGGCTAGTTGTTGACAATGCCATTCACTGGTTGTAATTTAACTGAACAAGCTGGCTCATGATGATACCCCTTGTCTTATAATTATAAGCCATTACCCTATTTTGGTATGCAGTATTGGTAATTTTAGTTGAACTAGTCCCTTATGATCATGGCAAGTAGGCTCATGATGAGACCTCTTATCTTTTATATCAAATATATTTTATAATTACACTCTGAAAAATCATAAACTTTTAATAATGGGGTGAATAATTTACTCCTTAGGAGAACATGGATGACAATTTTAAGAGTTGAAGATGCTAAGATTTGATTAGTCTTTACTTTCTATTGATAACCTTTTTTAGGCTTCTAAAACTTAGAATGATTTATAGTATTTTCAAGTTTTGAGAAGATTTTACAAAAAAAAAGAGTTTTCAGAGTTTAATCATACTTAATTTCCTAGAATTTTCTTATTTTCCTTCAAGGCTTTCATCTATCAAAAGTAAATATTAACACCATTTTTCTTTTAGGTAACTTTTTCAAAATAGTAAAAATCAATAGAGGGCTATTTACAACTTTATTTTCCAAGAAAGAAGCTAAACTAATTATTCACACAAATATAGCTGGAAATTGAATATTTACAAAGTAAGAAGGGGTTACCTCCTCAAGTGAAGAATTTTTTCAAAATAAGCCCATTGACAGGAAGAGAATCTCTCTTTCCTGATAGATATTGCAATATGAATGTTGATAGGCCTATCTTTTCACTAGTTGGAAATGGTCCGAGCGACATTTTCTGAAATTTAGTGTATTTTCCTTTACCTTGTGGGCTTTGTCCCATTTCAAAACAAGATCACCAACTTGTAAAAGTTTTGGGCCAGTGGAAGTTGTATCAAAATAAGACTTAGTAATTTATTGATGCTTCACATGTGTAGTTCAGGCTTTCTCCCTTTCTTCTTCTAATTTTAGGATCTGATTATGTCTCACTTGAATAGAAGATGAGGGATTTTCTTCAATAAACTGCACTAAGGCTAGTGATGGAAGTACTAGATTTGATGGTATGACAACCTCCTTTGCATACACCAAATTAAATGGAGAAGTGCCTATTGAGGCCTTCTGTGTTATACAGTCTGGCCATAATGCAAATATCAAAGACTTATGCCAATTCTTATGATTTTGATCAATAGTTCTCTTAATGATTTTGATAAGATTTTTATTGGTGGATTCTGCCAAACCATTACCCTGAGGGTAGTAGTTTGTAGAATATTTCAATTTAAATCCTCTTTTGATAAGAAATTCAAGTATGTAATTACCAGAGAAATAAGATTCATTATTAAAAATAAGAGCGTTTGGCACACCAAACCTGGTAATGATGAACTGGTCTATGAATTCAATGATTGCCTCAGAGTTTGCTGCATTCAAAGGAATCACTTCTACACACTTAGTAAAGTACTCCGTGGCTATAAGGATGTACCTGTGCTATTTGGATGAATGCGGAATAATTTCTCCAATGATATACAATCCCCATTGTTCAAAGGGCTGCTCAACGTTAACTGGTTGCAAAGGAAAAATTGGCTTCCTTTGTCTTCCACTAACAGTTTGACATGTTCTACATTTCCTTACATACTCATGAGTATCTTTGAATAAGGTGGGCCAATAATACCCAGCATCAATAACTTTGTGAGCTATTGTATCAACTCCAAAATGTCCTCCTACTGGACCATCATGTAATTCCTGCAAGACCTTCTACGCCTTAGTTTTCTCTAAGCATCTTAACAAAATCAAATCATAATTCCTTCTAAACAACACATCATCAACAATCATAAATGTTTTTTCTTTCAATCTTATGGCATGTTTATTTCTATACGAAATATTAGAAGAAGCGTATCCATTTTTCAAATAAAATATCAAATCTGCATATTGGGATTCAGTATTGATGGTACTTATCTCCTTGATTTCTTCAATATTGTTGGTACCTTCATGTTCCTTAATATTAGAAGCTCCTACTAACAACCTGAAAAAACCTTGGCCTTTGACAATCTTTGTTGGTCTAATGTCCAAATCATATTCTTGTAATGTCGTAACCCAGTTTGCGATTTTTTCTCCCAATTCCCTTTGCACTAGTAACTGTCTTACTACTGAGAAAGGGTCTATTACCTTTGTGTGAGTCTTTAAGAGAAATGGCCTAAAGTGTTTAATGGATTTGAATACAGCAAAGGCTTGCTTTTCAACTTCAGAGTAATTAAGCTCAACACCTTGAATATTTGAACTATAAAATGAGATTGGTGCTTCCAAGTTTTGATAATTGATTTGTGTCAATATTGTTAAATAAGATGAATCAGATGCTAGAGTATATAAAATAAAATGATTTGAAAAATTTGGATTATTCAATGCAGGAAAATTTATGATTGCTTACTTGATTGAATCAAAAACCTCCTTTTCTATATGTCCCCATTTAAACACTGAATCTTTCTTGATCATGATTTGTAATGGTAAAACAATCTGTGAAAAATCTGAAACATATCTTTTTACAAAATTTATTTGACCTAAAAATGATTGCATTGATTTTTTATTATGTGGAAATGGAATATTAGAAATCTCTTTGATTCTATCAGGATCGATATAAGTACCATCTTTTGAAACAATGAACCCCAAGAGTTTACCTTAGTCAAGAGCAAAAAATGACTTCTTAGGATTCAGTGAAATCCCATACCTTTTACAACGTTCAAAGATTTGTTAAACATCATGTAAATGATTTGCTCTTTTCTTAGAAAAGATAGTAATGTCATCCAAATAGACAACTACTGATTTATTAATCAGACCTTTGAATGCTATATCCATTTCCCTTTGGAAGGTAGCTTCAGCATTAATTAAACCGAAAGGCATTTTTTGATAGGCATAAGTTCCCCACTTAGTTTTGAAAGTAGTCTTGCGTCTGTCATCAGTGTGCACCAAGTTTTTGTTATACCCTAAAAAACCATCTAAGAAAAACATTAATTCAGAACCAGCTACTGAATGCAGAGTTTGCTCCATTGTTGGTAGTGGGAAGTTATCTTTTCGACTTCCCTTATTAAGATTTCTGAAATCAATGCAAATTCTAATGTCATCATTCTTCTTTCTCTCAGGCACCAAGTTGGACACCCAATTTGAATGTCTAAGAGGAAAAATTATCTTAGCCTTAAAGAGTTTGTTGAACTCAGCTTTTATTTGACTTTCAAGGTTCAGATGAATTTTCCTTAATTTCTGTTGCACTGTTTTTCTTCTGATATCATTGGAATTGTATGTTGTATGATAGAAGTATCATATGTTTTCAAGTCATCATAATTCCAAGCGAAGACATTTTTTTACTTATTCAATAATCTGATAAATGCAAATCTTTCTTCTGAAGTAAGTCATAATCCCATATTGATATTTTGTGGCTTGGCCTCTATGCCAAGATTTATTAATTCAAATCTTAAAGTAGAACTTTGAAGCTTTGAATTAGTAACCTGTTCAAACCTATCTTTGATGTTGTAAAGGTCTTCAAGTTTGACCACTAGTTTTGGTATTGAATTTTCTTCAAGTTTTTGCTTCATTTGAAGATCATGCTCACTTTCATCAATAATTTGATTATCATAGGACTTATGAGAAGTTAAGAAATTTCATTGTCATGATTGAATACTCGCCACTTAGTGACATTATTGGGAACTGACGGTCTGAAAATTATCTCTACTGAAAATCTTTTGGGACTATAATCTTCAGATGATAGGAGCTTAGAAGCAACATTGGCTGGTAAATTTGCGGCTGCATTCTGGGATCTAGGAATGGGAGAAATATTAAATGCTAGAAAATGAGATACAAGGTCTTGTACCAAGGATTGATAATGTTTAAGGTGACTAGAAAGGGAATGTATAGTATTTCGGACTTGCTTTATAACAATTTTAGAGTCACTGAACACTTTCAAATATTGCACCTTAAGACCTATTGCTTTGTAAAGCCCTTGAATAAAGGCTTCATATTCAGCAGTATTATTTGTGCACTCAAATT
>APFE030622516.1:0-14410 GCA_000404065.3 Pinus taeda
AGGATTGGTCGTGGAGAAAAACCATGGGATATATGGTTAGGTTGTTTACGCCACGGTCGATACATAGGGTTAAAAGAATGTATATATGGTATATGTATTTATATCATGTATACATATTACCGTGCCCGCTTAAGGGATTGGGATGTGGGGAAAACCATAAGTTGATCAATAGAGTTAAATTAAATACACATAATTTACATATATAGCTAATCACGAATAGAAATATACTTGCACAATTATTTATAAGAGTGTTACATGCCATATGTCATATAGACATGTGCCCTTGATTCACCGTGAACTCTGCCAATATAGTGGGGTGTTATGACACGTAGGTGCCACGTGGCAAAAAATAGAATAATGACAATTTTAAATAAATAAAAAATTTAACGGAGTATAACTTAAGACGTCGAAGTCCAAATCGGACAAAATTTGTATCATTCGAATTGTCTTATCAAGATGAACACAATGAAAACAACTAAAGTTTTTGAAGATTCAAAAGAAAGTAAAAAAAAAACTATCCCATTTCTCTAATGACACAAAGGAAGTTTGGTTAGCTAGCAAACACTTCACCGAGAGTAAGGTGGGGCGTTTACAAACTAGCTGGCCAAGTTTACTATCTTGTAGCAACTTAAATTGCTGGTAGTTGAGATTCTTGTTCTGCACTATTTAACTTGTTGGTCCTGCGGTTCGAAATGGATAATTGGATGTTAAGTAGATTCCAAGATCATTAAATATATACTTTATGTACTCTCCTAGTTTCATCCAATAAAATGTCCTGGTGCTTTGAGATTTATGCAACAAATTATATGCTTTATTTTCTAAAATTGTTTGCGCAAAGATTTTCATTCACAGTGTTGTTTGCAAAATATTTGTAAGATTGTTTACATGTAAAATTTAGAAGGTTTTGGTAATGACATTACTAGTGGAATTAGCCCTATTTTGTAAAAGGGGACATTACTATAATGTCTATTTTTAGATATGTGCCCAAAATTCACAAAATTCTCGTTTTCACATTCAAACACTTCAAATGTCATCAAGAGAAACATTTTTTCCATAGGGACATTTCATTAAACATGTTGTGTGAAAATTAAATAGTAAACCCTCATACAATAAAATGCACAACGAGAATACAAATGAGCAACAAATAATAACTAAGCCAACTCTTTATTTCTATTAGTTACCGAATTACATGCCAATGCTTTAGAGTTAGAACCCATAATTACTCTTGCAAAATGGCATGCTTGGCTGAATAATAATCTCTGACATTGAGCACTAATGAGAAACCTAGACGACTCTTCCTTTTTCTTGTTATGAAGTACAATCGAGAGACCTGAAGTGATCCCTCCTCATTGACTAGCTAGGATGTATTGTCCAACACCTAAACCAATCAGGCCAAATCAACTAAGGTGGATCTTATACCATCGAAATTATCCTCATCACATGGGTTCACACCCTTCCTTCAAGCTCTAAGGGCTCTCAAACCAAATATCAAAACAATGTCCAAGAGCAAGCTCTAGCCTTCCTTTTAATGTCACGAGTAATCAGAATATTATGGGCGATTACCATGGTTCACCTGAATACCATGAGCTCATTTTTCCCCTTTTTCATTAAAGCGAATTTATAATAATTTTTTCCTTAATTAATTAAAGCAAAATTTTATTCTAATTACTTAATATCACTTTAGAAATGACATCAAATAATTAAATTATTGAAGTCTCTTTGCTCGTCCCTGATCAATCCGACCTTGTCATCATTCGTTGCCTCTCCTCCTAAGAAAGGGACATTGTAATCCTCCCTTCCGGATGTTTCTTATCCCCAAGCAATCCTAACCTGTATTTCTAGATTCCATATGAGCCTAGATAACCCCTGTTGCATATGGTTTAGAACTAGCATGCCAAGTCCAGGTCTCAGATCCCAAATAAATCTGAGGAAGGGATTGCTCGACTCCTACTGCAATAATAGGATACTATAGATCTCAATGACTTCAACCAACTCTGACCCTTAGTGAAGCAATCCATCTAACTTAAAAATCCCTCGATCCTAAACCCTCATATCTTCATGTGCCTTGAAAATTGTAGCATATATGAGCCAATCAATCAAGGAAGGTATCTTTTGTACCGCATTCCCCAATGAAGCAACATCATCATACCGTGCCCAAAGTTATTTAATGTCATTTATCATGAAGAGATCATGTCATGGATCACTGATAGTCTTGTTAACCTTATCACTGATGATGTGCCAAGGCAACTTAGGGAGTTTGAATTCTTCCCAGCAAAAAAATCCTACCACTAGTGCTACCTTGTATTATGATGGAACTATAAAGGAATGTACAAAATCAAACAACCAGTCAAACACTCCATAATTGCAGTCATTTCCCTGTATTTTCGGTAGACCTTTCCTTCCACTATTGAATTCATTAACCGCATGTTGAAGCTATGACCTCTGGTACTCACACACAAACCTGTTCTTAGAATATTCCACCAACAAGTGGGATATCCAATTAATAAAAATTCTTATAAGAGTGTATGTTGTTGATCCCTTAGAAAGAGCCTTGGTCACAAAGCCATATTCTTCCTCCGTAAACTCCACGCTAAGCTCCACCACTTTATCAGGTTTTGCTATATAATGAAATGATCCACCTAGATCCCATTGCCAAATTAGGAATCTATTATCCCAAATATCTAAGGGTCCCAGCTGTGCTATACCTATGGCTATAAGTGTCTTCCCACAAATCACCCACTCAGTAGGATACCAACACGTAATTTCTCTCCAATCCAACTGAAATGGATTCTTGAAATAGAATATGTCAATTGCAACCATAACACCTCTAAAGTCCATGATCTACTAAAGAATGTCTCTCCCATTTATCAACATATCTTGATAATAAATATCTCTACCATACTAACATTGCACTACTCTAATTACAATTGGGATATTAATATGCCAAAACTTTGTGTCCTGATCTTGTATCCCAATATATTTGCCATCTTGTAGAAGCAACTTGCACGATTGGGCTCTTACTCCCTCATACCATCCATCTATCCCACTCTTATGTGTCATCTCTTCATTTGTACGAGAGCTAAAAAATCGCTCATATAGATGTATGGTGCTACAAGCCCTATCTATGTATTGCTAAAGAGGGCTGCTCCGTAACTCAAAGGCGGATTTTTGTTGCTGCCCAACTAATAACTATAACTATCCTTGAATACTAACAAGATTGGAAGTTGTCCTAGCACTCCTAACTCCCAAGTTTTTAAGCACACTATCTTGCTATAGTATTGTGTCCTCTAGTGCCCTAGTTCTCTCCTTCATTGTTGAAATGTTTTTTTTATTCTCTTCTCAAGTATGTTCTTGGTGACTAGCACTTGAAAGCCCTTTTGAAGTGGTACTCCAACCCATGATAATACTATCATGCTCCCATGTTATGGCATCTGTATATGACATAAAATGTGGATCCACACAAAAATCCTCGACATTTTCTTGTTCTTCCACCAACTCCTTGACAAACAAGTGAAGTTTCAACTTCCCTTTACATTGTTTAGCAACATTGCATACCAAGCTGTAAGTAGATGTAGAGATGACATGTTGTTGTTCCATAAAAACCAGTAATAGAGACATGATAGATTGGGAAATCTCATCACTCTCATTAATGATGGAAATCATAATGGCTTCCATGTGATCCTGGATAGTTGTGAAATGATCCTTACTAATGGCATTGAGGAAATGATGAAACATATGTAGGACAATATCGTCACAATTTGAATCAAGCATAATAACACATGATCTCAACTTTGCCATTAATTATAGGATCTTAACCCTTTTGTTGAAGGAATGACTTCCAATGTCACCTATCCCATAAAAACTTTCAATGATCAACAATAAGACCTCCTACATTTTATCATCCTTATAGGGAGTTTTTGGAGCTGTGACTCTTATAAGTTCACTTAAACAATGAGCGATAGTAAACTTTACCTCCTTATATCCATGTTTCAACAACCTATGCTCACCTAAGCAAGTCAATGCTGGAAACATACTGGCATGTATCAATTGGAAAGGTGTTTGTTCCACCTTCCGTAAACACTCTGCCACCTCCTCCAACAAGCCAAGAAGGGCATCTTTTGATGGAGACCAATCACCAAACTTTTCTCCTACAATAAAAATATATTTACCTCATTTGGTTTTAGCGAAAAGCTCCTAAATAGACTCCATCTTCCTAAGGAACCAACCAACAAGCCACTGAAATCAATGTCAAGAGTAATCTGAATTTTACCTTCCACTGAAAAACTTGTCACGCTGGTAGGATGCACAACTCTAATACCATTGAATGTCCCTTTTTAGATATGTGCCAAAAATTCACAAAATTATCGTTTACACATTCAAACGCTTTAAATGTAACCAAGAGAAATCTTTTTCAATAGGGACATTTCGTTAAACATGTTGTGTGCAAATTAAATAGTAAACCCTTATACAATAAAATGCACAATGAAAATCCAAATGAACAATAAATAATAACTTAGACAACACTTTATTTCTATTAGTTACATAATTATATGTCAATGCTTTAGATTTAATACCTATAATCACTCTAGCAAAATGGCACACTTGGCTGAATAATAATCTCCAACGTTGAGCACTAATGGAAAACCTGGATGACTCCTCCTTTTTATTGTTATGAAGTACAATCAAGAGATATGAAGTGATCCCTCCTTGTCGACTGGCTAGAGTGTATTGTCACAACATCAAAATCAATAAGGATGGATTAACTAAGGTGGATCTTGCACCACCGAAACTACCCTCCTCACACGGGTTCACACCCTTCCTTAAAGTCCAAGAGCTCTTAGACCAATTATCAAAACAATATCCAATTCATCATATTCAAGAGCAAGGTCCAATATTCCTTTTAATATCAAGAGTAATCAAAATACCATGGACGATTATCATGGGTCACCTAAATACCATAAACGCCTTTTTGCCCCTTTTTATTAAAGTGATTTTATAAGGTTTCATTTCTTAATTAATTAAAGTCACTTTTTAATCTAATTACTTAATATCACTTTAGAAATGACATCAAATAATTATTTGCTTATCTCTTATCACCATTCATTAAGTATCCTCCTCGAAAAAGAACATTGCAAAAACTATTATGATAAATGGAGTTGTCTTTAATGCAACTTTTTGGAGTTTTCGGAGGATTTTCTGCTTGGAATTTGGTGGAAATTTTTGAGATGAAATCTTGATTTTTGTCATTTAAACTAGTTTTTTGACTGCATATATAGATTCAACACCTTGAAAAACTTATAGGGCACTTCGATTGTGCATAGATTAGCCATCAAACTTGTGATTTCAATGAATTATTACCGGAATTTAAACAAATTAAATCGAAAAAATAAAACAGAAAGTTTTAAAAAATCGCATAAAAAAAACTCGTTAAAAATAACAAATATACTTATTTAAATATAAGTACTAAACATTTTTTCCTTTTTATAAAAAAAAAATTAAATTATAATATATTATAATATATATATAAAAAAACCATAATAAAGCTTGCTATAAAAAAAAAAATATTCAAAATAAAAAATATAATATTCAAAATAATAAAAAATATTGAAATTTCAATAAAGAAAACAATGAAATGTAATATTAAGTGAAAGAAATTGATCGATAATGGCACTTCATCTGGAAGATCACCATTGTTCGATAATGACCCTTCCTATGGAAGTTCACCATTGTTGTAGGGGTCCGAATCCGAGTTAAAATTCTGACGAACCTTACTCATATATCAGGAGCCATAATTCAACGGCTACCTGTGAGTGCTGGGGCTGTCTTTAAGGTGTCAAATAAAGCCCTCGGTGGTCAACCTCACTATCCCTTGGCAATGTGTTAAAAAACATTTTCACTGCCCTCCCAGTTCTTCACTGTCTCATGCCATAAGCGCGCGCTGATTACTACTTCGAAGCTCAGGTCTCGACTGGTCAAGGGAACACCAGCCAATCTTCTCAGGGAAAAGCTTATGGCTTCTCTATTACTACCCACACTCGTCTCTTACGCGCTTCGAAATCCTGTCCTCTGCCGTCCCGCCTCTAAATCAGTGTCCAGGGCCATTCTATTTCACAGGGGGTTCACATTCAAGGCGCATGGTCATTCATCGCGTTTAACCGGACGGTTCGACAGCCGTCAGGAATGGTGGTCAAATTTGGGAGCTAGAAATTCATCGAGACATGGGTTCTGCGTTAGGTCTACAGAGGTTTCGGACTCGGGATCGGTAGATTCTCCCATGATGCAGGCAATGCAAAATAAGGTAAATTTGTCAAGGCCTTTTTTTTGTTCATTATTTAATCGAATTTAAGCCCTGGAATTCATATACTTGTAACCCTTGGCTTAAGCAGACATTCCATGAAGCCTGTTTGAAGCCCAAGCCCTATTTAGGCTTGGCTAGTTAAATCTACACATATTAGAATTTATCTTCTTTGAGAATCTCTTGGAAAACTACTACAACGACTGCCACTACTATTAACAGAAAATCCAGTTCTCACAATAATAATTCTCGGGGTTATTTCTTATTCATAAAATGAGGGGGGCATGGTTGTTGAGTAGGATTACGTTCCCAAAAAATGAATATTCATGTATAAAGAGTAGAGTAGAGAAATTATTGTAGTGGAACAAAATCCCATCACAGGGTATGCCATTATAGGAATATCTCATAATACATCACACACTATCACAAATGAGTCCACTAAGTATGATGTCGATACTGCTATTGATATTAGTACCAGAGAGGGAGGATGTTATGAAATAAATCTAACAACTTGAGCTCCAAAATAAATTTTAATTTTGTGGATGACATCAGTGAATATTGTGTAATCTCTCCGAGAACAAACAATGTCAACCTTTGGAGACAAAAGTGGTTGTAAAAGTCCCTAGTGAATCAGTCCAGAAAACACAAGAGGACTAGACTGACATGAAGAAACAAACCAAGGGTAAAGCGACTGAGGAAGGTAACTAGCTTGGCAAAGTTGGAAATGATAAGAGTTTTAAGAAAACAGAACTAATATGGTAATTGAACACCCGCTATTCAATTGAAGTTTGGCTTTAGACCTATTAAGTTTTATGGTGTTTCAGAGTATTATTAAGGTGTTAAATCTTTATCAAATAGCATTAACTGAGTAGGTGATCCATGAAGAAGTTGAAAAAAATTTGAAAGAGGTATTTTCGCCATTTACCATATAAGTGATTCGTTGAGGAATTTAAGAAAGTTGACGTATAACATACGGTGTTGCGGGAAATTATTGTTTGTTACAATGAGTTGTTTCTTTTGTAATGCCGGATATGGGAGGAGCAGCAGTGATGCAGCAGTAAGTTCCAAGTAATATTTGGCACTCTTTTAGAATTTGCGACTCAGAATTGATGACGTTGGATTTTAGCAGGCCATGTTAATTTTGAATAAATTCCACTGATTTAGTTTTGCCAGCAACGGTGGCACAGTGATGGCTCCATGTAGAAAAACGTTGGTTGAAGATCACTGCATCTTGATGAACAGTGTTGGTATGCCAAGTGGTTTTAACTTTTATCAGGGCAATTGGAATTTCATCCAAGTTCACTGGAGGATGACATACACAGTGGCTTCCTTGCTATAACAGTTGCAGTTCCGTTGTATGGCATCTGCTACAATCAGCATGAAAATATAAGGCATTTGAGAATGGATTTAAAGGAAAATCTGAGTTTCTATTTTAGTTTTCGCTTCTAATGTTCATGTAAAGTTCAGTGGCAGTAGAGCTGTGGCGAGAATACTGGTTCACATCTCCGTAAATGTGAAGGTAGCATTACAAAGTTATTTTTTGGGGAGATGATTAGTTTATGTTTATGGTGAGGTTACTTAGCTAAAGTGTCCAAGTAGCTGTTTTGGTGTTGTAGGAGTGTGCAGTCTAGAATTGAGTCATGGATTTTAGAAGGATGAAATTTGTCAAAGGATTGTTTAATGATCAGGTTATGCTACTTGAATTGCTGCAAGCACTGAAACATCAGAAGTGTTTCGTGGAGTGATTGTTTGAGACAGATAGTGATGTTGGATGCATTTTTATCATCTGTCTTTTGTTCCTATTTTACAGCAGACCATTGTCAGAGTAGTTCTCCTTAGCCATTCCAAGAAGGAAGATTCTGAAGATAGTAATTTGTTCAACAAAAAAAATCATTTGGCCTGCTTCACTAAAGGTGATTTGTCATGAGTTGTACTGTGTTGTATCGTGTATGTTACAATGCAGCTGTTCATGTAGTCATTGACTGCTGATTCTCATTAAGTCTTAACTGTTTTGAATCCCACTATGATAAGATTCAGTTTTGATGAGTGCCAGCTCATGGTATAGTTGTACTCTTTTTTCTACTTGAATGCAAAAAATTATTTCAGACTGATACACCAGCCCTGGTAAACGTTAAGGACTTAAGTATGGTACAGCAGTTCTTGGCAACCTTTTCAAGAATAACAAAAAATACTGGCTGAAGTTATGCTGAATTATATACACTGCCAGTTTTAACTTTAAGGAAGGAATATACCTCCCATCTAGGAAGTTTCTGTCATGAAACCTATGGAGATCAGATACTGTTGTGTGCTCACTAAGCATGATATTGATACTATTATTGCGAAGTTGCATTGAAACGGATACGGATACGGGGTTTGATATGGATATGACAAATTTTCAAAAAATCCGGATATGATACGGAAAGGAAACAATATATATTATAATATATATATAATATTAAATATGAAAAAATATAAATTTATATTACCATTCATTTTTTAGAATCTACATTCAATATTTAAATATATATAATCATCATCGTGAATTCAACATAAACAAATCATCATTATCAATTCAGCATAAACATTGTCATCATCATTAGTGATTATTATAACATTCAACTTATCATCAAGTTTCTGTTTCCAATTTCAATCATCAACATCATCACCAAAGTTAATAATGCTAAATGCACACTACACAATACAAATTACAAAACGAACTGTGATGGGCAGTCTACTATTATCTGACATATTATGATATTCAATGTTCATTGTTCAAAAGTTTAAAACATCATCATAAATTACATTTACATATCATCAAATATGTCTTCATCCATGTAATTAAGATTCACATCAACATTTGGATCCTGTCCAGGAGTGGGAGCATTGTTGCCATGTTTACTTGAAGTTGCAATTATTGGTGCCTCCTCATCAAACAAAATCATATGAGACATGGCGTTCACCGTCATATCCAAGTCATGTAACTTTGGTTCCACATCCCATAGTTTGGTAGGCCCACGTTTGTATTCGTCACTCTTGTGTTACAGAAAGCAAAGATTCGAATGGGCATACACTAGTCCCTTAGCCTTATTGGAGCCAAATTTGTTTTGCTTCACCGAATGGATGAAGCCATATGTATTTCAGTTCCTCTTTGCTGAAGAGGAACTAACAACCCGTGATAAGATCCTGATGGCCAATTTTTGAATATGTGGAAGTTTCCGACCATAGTAGTTCCACCAATCAATTGGACTTAATATGGTCTTGTCTTGCATAGAATCAATATCTGCACCCATACTTTCGGATCCCATAAAGTGAGCAAACTTTGAACGAATCGAATCCTAATATCAGGATTTACAAATAACTTTCTAAAAGCTTTCTTAAATCCTCGCGAGAAGTCTGGGGCTTTGTTTGGTGTGGTTCTTTCTGGATTACTTTGGCAACTTTGCAGAATAATATTTTGGATTCATTGCACAGGCCAAAATGTGCAATGGGGTGGTCATCTTGTTTCATCTTTGGTCAATATATCTTTTACTTCTTTGGAAAAGACTTCATCTAGGTCTTTCTCCTTGGCATTTATAACCACCCTTATCTTCTCTATCATGGAGTCAATGCCCTCATACACCTTTCCCAAATTAGGCATATCTGTGTCAAACATGTGTAGAAAATCCACAATTAGCTTAGTAAATGGCAAGAGGTAGTCCACCCTACTCCACCATTCATCATCAACAATCAACCTTTTCACTGTTTGTGCTCCTTTAGTTTGGGATTGCCCCCATTGATTTCAAAGAGAACTACATACCATTGATTGTAATGCTTCTTTCACCTACATAAGCCTTGTTAAGACTATGATGTGAGAAGCAAAACGAGTCTCGACAACCAACAAGTGCCAATGTTTCAATAAATTAAAAATCATAATTGATTGAATACCTATTATGATTCAAGAATCACGACTTATTTGAGAATCCAATTTACATATTTGAATTTAGAGTCATAGAAATTAGAATTTATGTAATAAACTTTAAAGTTTAGGTACCTTAAGGAGCTCCAACTTCGCCAATTCCTTTTAGATGCCTTGGGACATGTGGTGGTTTGTGATGAAGGCTTGAATTTCTTTTTCCTCTTCAAAAATAAGTCGAATTCACTTAATTTGCTTCCCCTTCTTGCTCAACATAAGGTTCAATGAATGTACAACACAAGGGGTCCAAAAAATGTCCTAATATTTGCCTTCAATAATTAGTCCTACTGCTCTACACATCGTTGCATTGTCAGTTTTTACACGGATAACATTTTCTGGCCCTACCATTTCAATTCCTTCAATCAAGATGTCAACAGTGAATTGAGAATCTTTCAGCTGCCCCTCATAATTCAATGCCTTCAAAAACATTGTCCCCTTTGGGCTTTGAGTAATCACATTGATCAAAGGCCTATTCCTTTTATCTTTCCATCCATCAGAAATGATGGACACCTCTGAAATGCGCCATGAATTACGAATGTGGTTTATTTTAGCTTCCAAATCTAACTTCTCAATAGTTAACAATGTAGTGTGGACCTTCTCATAACCAAGGCTCTTGTAACCTTTTGGGACTTCATGCACTGCTTTGATCATCTTTGCCCAGTAAGGAGATTACACGAGGTTAAAGGGAAGACCATTTGCATAAATGTATTGACCTATAGCTGCATCTGCCTTCTCTCGAGTATCATTATTAAAACTCTTTTCAATTGGTTCCAAATTAGATCGCTTTGAACCAGGGTTGGCATTCCATAAGTGGGAAGTGGAGGCTTTGCTGAAGATACTCCCAACCTTGTTGGTTGTTTGAATTGAGAATTTGCCTCATTTGCTTTAGCATCTTCCTCGTCTTGTTCTTTCTGATATTTTGCAATTTTTTTCTTGCTTAAACTTTTTCCCTTTGCCCCATTCTCTTTAGGTGGGCTAGTGCATATTCGAATCCCATTGTTTCTTAAGGCAAGTAAATGTGCTTTAACCCAGGTGCATGATCCCTTAAACTCCTTTTGATACTCATTGCAAACCCATACCAATGATCCCCTCCTTGGATCTTCCTTACAACAATTACATATTTCCAAACTGGTGACTTTGGATCAACTTTAGGGGCCGATTCAATTTCTTGTTGCTTTTTACGAATTGATGAACTTGAAGATGCCATGAATGGGACGTTTTTGATAACTTAGCAATGCATGGAATATATAATGGCAAAAACACCTGCAACATTTATATTAATATATTCAAGAAGATAGAACTAATATTAAAGTTTAATAATTTAATTTATAATCCAATGTTATAAGAACTGAATCGGTGATCAAACCGAAAACCCTGTGGACCGGGAATCAATCGAGATCGGAAAAAAAACTGGTTTACCAAAAACACATAAAATATTCATATTTTAAAGAAAAAGATATATACTCATGTGCATCCATATGAATCCAAACCATTTATACACAAATATGCAAAAGTTCTCATTTATATAGCAAGTAATAGTGCTTATAATCAAAATAACATTTAGTGAAAAACATCGCTGAACCAAAAAGCATCAAAAAGTAGGCTCTAAAAGGCCTTTATAGTCCAAAATAACACGATAGTATGAATCATGATACTACAGTCGACAACACTACAACTACAACCTACAAGTGCTAATTTTTTATATCATCATCAGAATCATCATCCTGAACATCCTCCTTATTTTCATTTGAAGAACAAGTAGCATCCAAATTTGCAATGGGATTATGGCTTAATTCCCATGGCCCTGAAGCTGCTACTGGTGCTTTTAATATATCTGCCTTTGCAACCTATGGAGGTGGGTCCAAGTCCAACCAAGAAAGCTCTTCATTGTCAAATGCTAGTGCTTGACTCTCCACAACCCATTTTGGTGTTGGATCAAAGTCAGCCAAGACAATGTTGCTTGATTTAGGGGTTTTGTTCAACAATTGGTTGCGTGTCAACCTAAGTTTGTACTGAACAAAAACCATGTTATTCAACCGCGTTTGCTCCAAACTTTTTTTCTTCTTAATGTGTATACGCTCAAACACCTTCCAATTTCGCTCACACCCTGAAGCACTACATGTCTGGCTCAGTATTCAAATTGCAAATTTTTGCAATTGAGGGCATTCATTACCAAATTGTTACCACCAATAGGCTGCAAAAAGGGTGGAAAACAAAGAAGTATTAGCAAATGAATTTGAAAGTTGAAACTTGGACTCAGCAATTGCAAATTGAAATGAGTAATATAATAATTTGCAAATTTTGACAGTTCGTATCCGGGGGATTCTTTGCTGTATTTCTTACAACCATAGAAATGCCAAAGGTACTGATGCTCTCATTAAAATTCAAGAGCTTGTTATGAATCTGATCTTGAGTCTTGGAATGTAGGACCATGTGCTCAATGCATTTATACAATCTCTGTAATACCTCTCCATCAACCTCAAAATTTGCAGTGTAATGGTACCTTCAAAGTTCAAAAAACAAAAATATATTAATCAAGTCAAGTGATTTCGAAAATTTTCATTTTGTAAAGCTTTTCTAAATTCTAATTAGTAAGGAAGGACAAAATTTAAGAGTTAAAACTTATAAGTAATGAGCGTTGAAATCCAAAATTACATACCTTGGATTTAAGTAGTAGCCAGCGACATGTAAAGGTCTATGGAATTGTTTGTTCCATCTTTTATCAATGATTCTCCATAAAGGAATGTATTTATGTCTTTTATCCCCATATGTTGCCTTTATTTGTTCCTTGGCCAGATTCATGGCCTCATAAACAAAACCCAGGGCAGGTTTATCACTATCCACCATCTGCAAAACTATGACAAGAGGCTCACTAAATAGTACAATCTCATTTGCCTTTGACGAAAATCTTTTATCAAATATTTGGTCAACCATCTGTTTCCCTTTAACCTTTTTGTTCCATTGAGATGCATTCCATTCATCACATGAAAACATCTTCCTCAAGTTCGATTTTTGTTGAACAAGGGATTGCAACGAGAGAAAGTTTGTTGCAAATTGTGTGATGACTGAATAAGCTCTTTACCCTCAATGTGCTTTGTCATAAGGTTCAAAACCCATGAGTGGTTGTAGATGTACCTGGTTATGGATTTTGCATCATCCTCACACTTCTTTACCCACTCAATTTTGCCAATATCCTCAAGCATGAGGTCCAAACAATGGGCTGCACAAGGAGACCACCGAATGGTGGGGTGTTTTTCCTCCAACAACTTTTCATCTGCAACATAGTTAGAGGCATTATCTATGATCACTTGTACAACATTTTCAACCCCTACTTCCATAACTGTTTCATCCAAAAGACGAAATAGCAATTGTGCATCCTTCGCTTGATCAGATGCGTCAATAGATTTGAGAAACATAGTACCTTTTGGACAAACAATTAAGAAATTTAATATGGTGCAGATCTGCCATCAGTCCATCCATCAGATATAATTGTGTATCCTATTTTGGTCCATGATTGCTTGAATTTTGTATGGTACTCTTGTATTCTTTGGACCTCATTTTGTAAAAGTGCCCCCTTGATATTTTGAAAGCTAGGGCCTTTGAAGCCTGCTCCACATGAAGCTATAACATCAATCATGGGTTGATAATATGCAGAATTAACAACATTAAAAGGTATGTCTGCATCATACCACCATTTAGCAATGCAACCTCCTCTATCTTCTTCCATTTAGCATCAAGGGTTGGTTGAGAACTAGGGGTGCTGTGAGGTACAAAGAAGGAGTCAATCCCTTTACGGGTTGCAGTCCTCTTCAATTTCAAGGCACTTGAACTAGGGCCAAAAGTACCCTCTCCAACTCTAGTAGGAAACCCAGAGGAATTTTCAAAACTAGGCATATATTCTTCAAAATCAGCGTAATTAGGCATAACATCATTCGTTTGAATTTTCCCTATATCTTTTTTAATTCTTTTGTTTTTCCTCTTTTCTTCGTTGTAGGCTTCAATTAGACTTTGCATCTCTGCTTTAAGATCATCATAAACATTTTCACAAGGTTTTACTTGCCCTTTCCAATGTGCTAGGTGTTTTTTAATTCTATGGATCCCCCCACTTTAACTTTCTTCCCACAATAGTTGCAAGCTTTTATCCCTTGTTCATTTAAATGGCA
>APFE030622529.1:0-10085 GCA_000404065.3 Pinus taeda
TTACTGAGATTGACCGTAGAGAGCCTTCTCCTGCCCTGTAGGGCTAGCTACGAGGCTAAATGGTTTGATGTTGCCTTGAGGTTTGCCTTTTTCAGCCTGAGGTGAAATTTCAAGCGCTAACACTATCCTCCACCTCATCCTTCAAGTCCTTCCCCTACACCTCCTCCTCAAATTCCACCTCCTCTTCCTCCACCTCCTCTTCCGAGTCCTTCACCTACACCTCCTCCTCAACCTCCACCTCCTCTTCCTGCACCTCATCCTCCCAGTCCTTCACCTAAAACCCCTCCTCAACTTCCACCTCCTCATCCTCCACCTCATCCACCTCGACCTCGACCACCACCACCACCTCCTCCTCCTCCTCCTCCAACTCCGCCTCCTCCACAACCTCCTCCTCCACCTCCACCAACACCTCCTCCACCGCCTCCACATCCACCGCTATCTCCTCCTCCTCCTCCTACACCTCATCCACCTCATCCTCCTCATCCTCCTCCTCCACCTCATATTCCTTCACCTCCACCGCTTCCTCTTTCTCATCCTCCAACAAAACCACCACCACCTTCTTCTAAACCTCCTCCTCCACCTCCACCACCACCTCCACCTCCACCCCCTCTTCAACGAGCTCCACCTCACCCCATCCTCCTCCTCCTCCTCCACCTCACTCTCCTCCACCACCTCTACCTCCTCCTCCACCACCACCTCAACCACGACCACCTACTCCACCAACACCATCACCTCTTCCTCTGCCTTCACCTCCACCACCTCCTCCAACTCCTCCTCCTACTCCACCTCCACCACCACCACCACCTCCTCCATCTCCACCTCCTCCTCCACCACCTCCTCCTCATACTCCACCACCACCACCACCTCCACCTCCTCCTCCACCTCCACCTCCACCTCTTCCTCTGCCTCCACCTCTGCGTTTGCCTTCACCTCATCACAAAACCTAAAAAAAATCAAAATTGCATATCATTTCATTCTCTTTATTTATAAAACTGCATATCATATCATTATGTTTATTTACAATATTTATTGATTCATTCTTTAGAGTGATAATTCAGGTATTAATATATACATGATAATATAAAAATAACATGTATAGAAATTTACAATATAAATTAGTAATTATGAGAACAAAAATTTAGTTAAAAATAAATTGTAAAAATTATGTAAATAGTATCAAAAGTTACTAACAAAAATCATACCCAATTCAATATTTATTTTTATTGTCCAAAAATATTTAAAATCAATAGATTAATAATACAAAATATTTTTAAAATAAGATAAACAAAAAGCATAATTACAATAGACATAAATTAATATACACACAGAACAAAACAAAACTTCATAAAAGCTCCACTAGTCATAAGCGTTATTATTGTCGTTATCCATCGTACTTAGTGGAGGTTATTGTTATGTTATGGTTTCTATTTTCCTCACGGAAACCCCTACCACTTTAGCTAACAGTTTTCAGTTCACATATATAATAAAAAATTTTCTTCAAGAACTTGTGCTATTGCATTTATAGGCTGAAAATTTTGATCTTCCTGAAACTAATAACTTACTTTCTTCATAATCACTCCCATGCTTGGAAATAAGAAATTAACCACATCAAGAAATTTTAAAACATACAAGAAGATAAAATTCTTGATGAAAACCTGTATAGATTCATGAAGAAATTTGACAACTTCCATGGGATCTTCCTCTCCGGCAGACTTCATACAAATCTTCAATAATTGCTTCGATGAAATGGAGTAATGCAGGAATTCAAACTTTTTATTAGAAAAATCGATCCACATGATAACGTCCTCGACATATATGTTCGGATGCATATTTATTCCTCTTGCCAGTGGTTGTCATGGATCACCATGTGTTGCACATGGTATTGCGCGAGTATAACCACTGGTCACCTTTGCAGAAACCACAAATTGAATGTCTAGAAGTGAACAGGCTCCCAAGATACACAACAATATTGTGGATCGAACACACGAACTTCATATATTCAGTTTGACCTTCTCCAACAAATATACATAGCAACGTGGATCGAACACACGACCTTCATATATTCAGTCTTACGCTCTCCCAACAAAGACACCGAGGCAACAACATTGTGGATGGAGCACACTACCCTTTTCCAACAAAGACACAGAGGCAACAACATTGTGGATGGAACACCCTACCCTCTTCCAACAGAGATACAAAGGCAACAACATTGTGGATCGAACACACGACCTTCATATATTTTGTCTGACTTATTTTCTCTAATGGGCACATCTTCAAACAATTGGGAGAGATTGCTTCATACAAGAAATTTTAGTGGTAGTATGAGCTCTGCACAAGCGATGGTAATGGCTCTGTGACTCTGAGATCGTAAAATGTTTTCACAATCCTTCGCTTCTTTTCTTTGCTTTTATCTCCAGGGTTTTCACTTTGTTATAACGGCAAGCTCATTAGCTTTTGCCCTTTCTTGTCCTTAACTCTTTGCTTTTTTGAATTTTTGCTCTTTTTTTTTATTTTGTGCTTAAATCTTTTGTCCTTGCTTTTTTGCTTTTTTTAGTTTTTTTGCTTTATTATAAACAGGGTCATCTATTTTTGTTTTTTTTTCCTTTTTTGCTTTTGTTTTTTTTGCTTTCTAATTTATTTTTCTTTTTGCTTAGAATATTTCTGGAGTTTTGAGCTTTTTCTCTTCTTGTTGTTTTATTGGACTGTTGTTTTGTTGATATTTTTTTTGTTTTTGTTTTTATTTATTTAATAGTTGTTTTTGCTTTTATTTATTTACTATAATATAATTTTTATTTATTTAATATTTATTTATTTATTTTAAATGTAGATATATCACCAAAATTTTATTAAGTGTTTATGAAAATAGTTTACTAAAGTATTATAAACCCTAACCAATAAACCGTAAACACTCAGCCCCAAGCATTTTATAACATTCCAATAAGTATTTTGTAACTTTTATTTAAATCCTTATTAAAAAGATTTACTAAAGTGCTACAAACCCTAAACCCTACACAGTAAGAATTTTATAACATTTTAACAAAAAAATTCTAGCCTTTTTATAAGTGTTTATTAAAAGCATTTACTAAATTTTTATAAGCCCTAAATTCTAAACCATAAACCCTAAGCATCTTATAATATTTTAAAAATCCTTTTGTAACATTTTTGAAATTTTAATTAGAAGAACTTACTACATTGTTATAAAACCTAAACCCTAAAAATTTATAACATGTTAACAAGAATTTTGAAACTTCTTTTAAGTTTTTATTAAAAGCATTTACTAAAGTGTTATAAACCCTAAATGCTAAACCCTAAAACCTAGGCATTTTCTAAGTTTAAAAAGAAAAAATTCTAACTTTTTAAAAGTGTTTAATAAAATAATTTACTAAAATGTTTGAAACCATAAACTCTAAACACTAAACCCTAAACCCTAAGGAGCTTATATCATTTTAAACTCTAAATTGTAAACCCAAATTGATAACCATTTTATAACATTTTAAAAAGCATTTTGTAAATAATTCTAACTATTTATTAAAATCATTTACTAAATCGTTATAAAACCCAAACCCTAAACCCTAAAATCTAAGCAATGTATAACCTTTTAAAGTGTTTTGTAACTTTTTTTAAGCGTTTATTAAAATCATTTAATAAAGTCTTATACGCCTTAAGCCCTAAGCCCTAAACCCTAACCCTTAAACCCTAACCATTTTATAACATTTTAAACCCTAAACCCTAAACCCTATATTGTAAACCCCTAACATTTTTTAACATTTTAAAAAGTGTTTTCTAACTTTCTTTTAAGTGTTTGTTAAAAGCATTTACGAAAGTGCTATAAAAGCATTTTAATTTAGCATTTTAAAAGTGTTTAAAACCCGAAGAATTTTATAACAATTTAAAAAGCATTTATAACTTTTTTTAAGGTGTTTATTAAAAGCATTTGCAAAAGTGTTATAAAACCTAACTTATAAACCATAAACCCTAAGAATTTTGTAACATTTCAAATCCTAAACCCTAAACTCTAAACCCTAAACCCCAAGCTTTTTGTAGCATTTTAACAAAAAATTTATAACTTTTCTTTAAGTTTTTATTAAAAGAATATACTAAAGTGTTATAAACCCTAAGCCATAAACACTTTGTAACATTTTAAACCCTAAACTCTAAGAATTTTATAACATTTTACCAAGAATTTTGTAAAAAAAAATTAAGTGTTTATTAAAAGCATTTACTAAAGTGTTATAAACCATCAACACCAAACCCTGAACCATAACCATTTTATAACATTTTAAAGAGTGTTTTGTTTATTTTTTAAAGTGTTTCTCAAAAGAATTTGGTAAAGTGTTATAAACCCTAAAGCCTAAGAATTTTATAACATTTTAAACCCTAAACCCTAAAACCTAAACCTTAAGCATTTTATAACATTTAATACCATAAACCCTAATAATTTTAAAACATTGTAACACATGTTTTATAACTTTTTTTGAAGTGTTTATTAAAAGCATTTACTAAAGTGTTATAAACCCTAAACCTTAAACACTAAACCAACATGAATTTTATAACATTTTAAAAAGTGTTTTATAACTTCTTAAAATGTTTTATTCGAAGCATTTACGAAAGTGTTATAACCCTAAAACCTAATCATTTTATAAAATCTCAAATCCTAAACCCTAAACCCTAACACATTATAAGATTTTAAACCCTAAACTCTTAGAATTTTATAGAATTTTAACAAGAATTTTGTAACCTTTTTTAAGTGCTTATTAAAGACATTTATTGAACTGTTATAAACCATAAATGCTAAACCCTAAACTGTAAGTGTTTTATGGCAATTTAAAAAGAGTTATATATATATATTTTTAAGTGTTTCTTAAAATCATTTATGGTGGTGTTATAAACCCTAAACATTAAACATTTTATAAGATTTTAAACCGTAAACAATAACCATTTTATCACATTTTAAGTTTGAATTTAGTAAAGCATTATAAACCCTAAACCATAATCCCTAAGAATTATATAACATTGTAAACCCTAAAGCCTAAGAATTTTATAAGATCTTAACAAGCGTATTGTAAATTTTGTTTTTGTTTATTCAAAGAATTTACTGAAGTGTTAGAAAACCTAAACCAAAAGTATTTTGTAACATTTTAAACCCTAAACCCTAAACCCTAGACCTTAAGCATTTTATAAATTTTCACAAGTGTTTTATAACTTTTTTTAACGTGTTTATTAACAAAACTTACTAAATTTTTATAAACTTTAAACCTTAAACCCTCAACATTTTATCACATTTTAAACCCTAAACCCTAATTACTAAACCCTAAGCATTTTATAACATTTTAACAAGTGTTTTGTAAATTTTCTTTAAGTTTTTATTAAAGGAATTTAATTAAGTGTTATAAACAATAAACCCTAAAATATAAGCATTTTATAACATTTTAAAAAGTGTTTCGCAATTTTTTTTTAATACCTTAACCTAAACCTAAACCATAAACCGTAAGAATTTTATAACATTTAAAAGGATTAAAAACACTTAATAAAGTGTTATAATTCGTAAACCATAAATCCTAAACCCTAAACCGTTAACACTTTATATCATTTTAACAATCGTTTTGTAGTTGTTTTTATAGGTTTATTAAAAGTATTTATTGAAGCGTTGTAAACCTTAAACCCTAAAACCTAAGCATTTTATAACTTTTTTTAATTCTTTTGTAAACTGTTGTTTCATTTTTATTAAAGTAATTTAATAAAGTTTTATAACCACTAAACCCTAATGTTACATGTCAATTTGGCACCATGACACTTGATCAGTTTACAAATATTTTTACCATCCATGAACGTGTTTAAACC
The DNA here is from genome assembly GCA_000404065.3 of Pinus taeda. Classification (NCBI taxonomy): domain Eukaryota; kingdom Viridiplantae; phylum Streptophyta; class Pinopsida; order Pinales; family Pinaceae; genus Pinus; species Pinus taeda. The sequence goes on from APFE030622529.1 coordinate 5,842, forward strand.
AAATCCCTCGGAAGTAAAAAAGCTCAATATATGTTGAAATACATGAGAAATTTGGGTGAAATAGATCTCACACCTTGTTAAGTTCCACCTATGCCGATTTCTCTAGACTTTCCCGCGCATGCACTGAAATTGACTTCCAAGTGATGACTATTCGGACAATAACCCTCTCAAAATGAATTTACATCACTTTTCTCATGGTATCCTCATCCATCATTAAACAAGGTTCATCCTCTTGTTATGGATATGAAACTTCCTCCCCTTTGGTCTATAAAAGGACTAGAGGTTTGAGGGATGGAACGAAGTCATAGTTCAAAGAATACAAAATTATGTTGTTGGTTTGGGATTGGAGAGTTTGTCATTTAAGGAGGAGATTGAAGGCATTTGGGAGGGACCTCACGGCATGAAGGCGAAGTTTGTAAGGCTCCTCTTATCTTTTGATTAATACAAATGAGAAATTTTTGCCATTGACTTGATCTTTTGTGAGTGATGAATGATTTGTAAATGTTTATTATATTTATTAAGGAAAATTAAATCCATAATTTCCTTGATAATTGGGATAAGTTGTTTGGTTTATTATATCACATTTTCTTTTGATCCTTTTATGGTTTATGTTTGTAGGTCCTATCAAGCATTGAAGAATTGCATTAATTCATAACAAGGGATCTTCATTAGGAATTTCATAAAACCAATAAGAGGTTTATCCATTAATAATATAGCTTATATTTTGAGAAATTTCAACTTAAGGAAAGAGCTAGTTCATTTGCCATGATCATTTCTAGTTTCCATCTAGGATCTAGGGAGATCGCTCTTGTCCGCAAGAGGGATTGTCTCGTGTAACACCTAAACCCTAAATCCTAATCTGTAAACCCCAATAATTTTATAGGATTATAAACCCTAAACGTTAGACCCCAACCATTTTACAACATTTTAAAATATGTTTTGTAACCTCTTTTTATGTTTTTTAAATAATTTACTGAAGTGTTATAAACACTAAAACCTAAACTATAAACCCTAAATCCTAAGAATTTTATAACATTTTAAAAAGTGTTTTGTAAGTCTATTTAAGTGCTTATTAAAATAATTTACTAAAGTGTTATAAAAACTATACTATAAAACCTAAACCATAACTTGCAAACCCTAGGAATTTTATAACATTTTAACACCCTAAACCCATAGCATTTGATAAAATTTTAAAAAGTGTTCTGTAATTTTTTTTAATTGCTTATGAAAAGAATTTACTAAAGTATTATAAACCCTAAACCCTACACACTAAACCCTAAGAATTTTATAGAATTTTAAACCCTAAACCCTAATAATTTTATAACATTTTAAACCCTAAACCCTAAACACTAAACCTTAAGCATTTTATAACATTTTAATAAGCGTTTTGTAACTTTTTTAAGTGTTCATTAAAAACTTTGTCCGCATGGAGTAGCTCAAGTGGCAGTGGCCGTGGAAATGAAGTCTCACCGAACTGGAAGTCTTGGGTTCAAATCTTGGGCTACCCTTCCCCCATAGTGGGGTATGTAATGGACATGAAAATTAGAGTCCCACCAAAGCTTACAAAAAAAAAAGTGTTCATTAAAAACTTTTATAAAACATAAACCCTAAACCCTAAGCATTTTATAACATTTTAGTAAGTGTTTTGTAACTATTTTAAAAAGTGTATATTAAAATCATTTGCTAAAGTGTTCTAAACCCCAAACCATAAACATTAAACCCTAAGCATTTTATAACATTTTAAAAAGTGTCTTGCTACTTTTTTTAAGTCTTTATTAAAATAATTTACTAAAGTGTTATAAACCATAAACACTCAACCCTAAACCCTAAGAATTTTATAACATTTTAAACCCTAAACCCCAAGCATTTTATAACATTTTAACATGTTTTTTGTAACTTTTCTTTCAGTATTTATTAGAGTCATTTAGTAAAGTGTTATAAACCCTAAACCCTAAGCATTTTATAAAATTTTAAACCCTAAACCATAAGAATTTTATAACATTTTAAGAATTTTTTTTGTAATTTTTTTAATTGTTCATTAAAAGCATTTACTAAAGTGTTATAAACCCAAAACTCTACACCCTAATAATTTTATAACATTTTAAAAAGTTTTTTGTAACATTTTTTAAATGTTTATTTAAAGAATTTACTAAAGTTTTATAAAACCTAAACCCTGAAACCTAACCATTTTATAACATTTTAAACACTAAATCATAAACCTTAAGCATTTTATAACATTTTAAAAAGTGTTTTGTAAATTTTTTTAGTGTTTATTAAAATAATTTACTAAATTATGATAAACCCTAAACCCTAAAACCTAGTCCCTCGATCCCAAAAATTTTATAACATTTTAACAAGTCTTTTGTAACTTTTATTTAAGTGTTTATTAAAAGAATTTACTGAAGTGTTATAAACCCTAAAACCTAATCACTAATCCCAAGAACCTAAACCACAAACCCTAAGGATTTTATAACATTTTAAACCCCAAACCCTTAATAAACCCTAATCATTTTATATCATTTTAACAATATATTTGTAACTTTTTAAAAGTTTTTATTAAAATCATTTTATAAAGTGTTATAAACCCTAAACCCAAAACCGTAAACCCTAAGTATTTTATTCCATTTAAAAGAGTTCTTTTTAAGTGTTTTTAAGTGTTTATTAAAATCATTTAATAAAATGTTATAAAGGGTAAAGAGTAAACCCTAGAAATTTTATAACATTTTAAACACTAAACCCTAAACCATAAACCATAAGAATTTTATAACATTTTAACAACTGTTTTCTAACTTCTTTTTAAGTGTTTATTAAAAGAATTTACTAAAGAGTTATAAATGATAATTCCTAAACCATAAACCCTAAACCCTAAGCATTTTATAATATTTTAAACCCTAAACCGTAAGAATTTTATAACATTTAAAATCATCAAAAGCATTTACTAGTGTTATAAATCGTAAACCATAAGTGCTAAACCCTAAGCATTTTATAACATTTCAAACCCTAAATCCTAGAACCTAAACCCTAATCTCTAAACCCTAAACCCCAAACCCTTATCACTTTATAACATTTTAACAAGCGTTTTGTAGTTTTTTTTAAATGTTTATTAAAATCATTTACTGAAGTGTTGTAAACCTTAAGCCCTAAACACTAAACCGTCAAACCTAAGAATTTCATAACTTTTTAAAGTGTTTTGTAACCTTTTGTTTAGTTTTTATTAAATTAATTTAATAAAGTTTTATAACCACTAAACCCTAATGTTATATGTCAATTTGGCACCATGACACTTGATCTGTTTACACATATTTTTACCATCCATGAACATGTTTAAACCAACTCCCTTGGAAGTCGAACAACTCAATATATGTTGAAATACATGAGAAATTTGGTGAAATAGCTCTCACACCTTGTTAAGTTCCACCTGTGCCAATTTCTCTAGAGTTTCCCATGCATCCATTGAAATTGACTCCAACAATAGCACAAATTTGCACATTGTCTGTAACTATAAACCCACGTAGGTGAATTCTAGAAAGTAAAAATAAAAAGTACATTCTAGAAGCAAAGTTTGTGCAATATTTCCCACTGAATGCTTCCAACCCATGACTATTTGAACTAAAACCCTCTCAAGATGAACTGTAACTGAGCAGAGATGAGTTGTTTGTGATACCATAGTTTGGATCAAGAAATTTTGTCGTCATAGTGTTTTACGGCAATGAATGGACGTCAGTTTCAATCCAAAAGATAATCAAGAAACCACATAGAAACATAAATAAAGAAAGTATCATATGCAAAGGTCTAGCAAGTCAATTACCATGATGTATTTATTTTTTGAATATACATTTTGTCCAAATAGAAAATAAATAAAGAATGCAATATATGCAAAGGTCGGGCACATTACATTTTTTTTGTGAATTTACATTTAATACACCTCAATCTTGATGAATCCTTTTTTCCGGATAATCTTTGTGTATGAGATTTCAATATCTTTACCTCGACTAAAATAGAGTTTTGACAATTAACTTTAGGTATTGTTAGTTTTTATTAATTTTTAAAGAAATAATAAAATTTATTTAATTTTATTATTAAAGATATTGATGTTTTAAGTGAAATAATAAAATATTTTTTAATTTTATTATTAAAAATACTTGAAAATATATTTTATATTAACTAAAATAAAAGGTTAACACATCAAATAATAAAAATTAAAAATATTAATTTAGTAATAATATGAATTCTTACTTTGTAAT
>APFE030622534.1:3290-76660 GCA_000404065.3 Pinus taeda
CCCCCTTAGCTCTTGTACTAGCTAAGATACTAGTACGTAGGTGCTGACCTATAGAAGGCTACTACCTTCTCTTTCTTCCAGGGACCACATTTCATAAATTTTCAAACTGGATCCAAAACATCAAGTACATGTGCATCAACCAATCTCCTTTAAACAAATAACTTCTCAGAATGCAGTAACCAGAAAATAACACCAGTAACCAGACACCAATTTAAACCCATATCTTTGCAGAAACAAATAAAAGACAGCTAAAATATATTTCAGGAAAGGTATGCAACTTCACCGAAGGAAACCTGCGGATATCCGCACTTCTACCATGACGAGTCTGCGCACCTCTGCACCTGCTTCTTCTTTGGTTCTGCGCACCTTCACACTGCGTCGTTGTCGCTCCTGCACACCTCCAGATTTAGATAGTTTATCAGTTCTCAACCATACCCCATACTGTCGAAATCACAGATCTGTTCATGCGTTAAAAGGGATCCCAACTCTTTAGTAGATCTGACTTATAATGCTCCAGTTTCTCCTTGATTCAGATTCAACTATGTCTCACCAACTGATTATCAAAAATTCAGATCTTGCTCTTCTTAAGATTTTCAACTCAACTGTGCTCAGCCAAATGATGTCCTTTCCTTTTTATAGGCTAGGCCTCACTCAAAACCATGGACCAAAACCATTGAGAAACAATACCACGGACCCAATACTTGGGTTCAATTCTTTTGGATGCAATACCACAGACCAAAACCATAGGATCAAAAATTGTTGTACTAATACCATGAACCAACCATAAGATTTCCCATGTGCGTGCGCTTTTCTCTGCATGAAAGTGCGTGAAATTTTCTCTGCATGAAAGGAACTTTTCTCTACATGAAAGTGTGTGAACTTTTCTCTGCACTATAATTTATAATCTGAGATGAGTGGGTTGCCATCAAGTACAACATATGTATCATAATGCCAACAATAGGTTCATGGGATTATGAAGTTGATCATTTCAAAGACTATATTTAGCCAAAGGGATCATGCCTATCAGCCTCATTTGTTAATAGTCAACTCCTGGTTTTTCTTGAAAATTTTGTATTGCAAATATTTCCCTTCATCGCACCTGAAATCTTCTTGAGTGATAATGAATGCATAATTTATCATGAAAATAAAATTCTTCTTCATTCACTATGTCTAGACTGGTGTCATGTGTTTGTTGTGCTGACATCCCTTTTAAATTATTTTTATGATTACAATTCTTGTAGAGTTTGTCACCAATTACAAGAAAATGGTTTGTCACATTTGGCTTGTGAGGAAGTTGGTTCGGTTGTTCAGATCATTCGTAGAGTTGTTCAATTTGATTTATCTTTGTTAATTACAAATTGGGAATCTGATTATTTAGTCAACCCATCTAATCATTATTCTTTCTCTAATGATTGTCATTCATCTTATCATTTTCCAATCAATAGTTGAGGCACTTCAACGTTTGTTGATGGCTATGTCAGGTCCTCAGTGCCTTGACATGACTATTGAATATGATCAGATCTATTTTCCCTCACAATATTCTCATCATAATACCGTGCTTCTAATTGAAAATTCATCTTCTCAAAGATTTTAGGGTTTTTAAGAGGATTATCATGAATTTTACAATCCAATCACTGAGTGGTTGGAACAATCTTACCTGGAAAGATCTATAGCAAATAAATTTTTTTGATATTTCCTTGTGCTTGCTAAGGAGTTTGGTGTAGATGGAGACACATCCAAAAGAAGCTTCCAAGGTTTTTTGAATGGTGGTTCTCGTTGAAAGGGTAAGAATTTAAACTGGCTAGAAATAGAGGTTATGACCTATCTTTCTGCTGACAAGCAAGACCTTGAAATTTTTGTGCAAGTTATTCAAGTTATTATCTTTTCTGTTGCACATTACTTTATATTTGTTTTAATTGTTCATATATTTCTAGATGTAGGTTAGGAAAAACTATGATGGATTCACTGGAAATTTTATTATACGTAACCCTGACCTTCTAGCTATTAGGTTAGGAGTAGGATTAGTTGCATCCTAGTTTTCCATCTCTTGCACTCATCGTGTGCTTGTTCTCTTTAGTCTCTCTTGTCTTTTCTTACTTTTGTGTTGCATTATGCTTTGGTTTAGACTCTTTTTCTGTGCTTTGGTTTTGATTTTTTGTTGTATTGTTTCTTTCATGTTTATTATATCAATAAGACCTTGCATGAAGATGCTTTGTTGGCTCAAAAGGGAATGCAGGGAAAATAGAAAATCACTTTGTGACACTGCAAAATTTGGCTAACTCGTTGCCCCTCTTCCTTGTCTTGGTTACATATTTTGGTCAATTATGTTCCGATGAAAATTACTATCCTTGCATTAATAAATCATTATGTCGAACCATGACCTCCATGTCTATTATGGAAACCTCATGCCTACACTCGGGTTTTTATGTTTCGGATTTTTTAGGTTGATCCAATCAAGTAGAGAAGGACAAAGGGAAAATATAAATGAGCAAACCAATAGTGGAGGTATTATATATGATTATATGAAGGATCCATCTTCTGCCCATGAAATAGATAAGTGTTGATACACAGTCCTATATAAATAAATAAACAAAGGTAGTAGAAGAGAAAGGTTTCCTACGCAGAGAGGTGAAGCAAGAAACTCTATCAGGGTACTGTCTAGGATCAATGGAAGCGAAGCAATGTTTGTGTTCCTGAAGTGACTCTGTCAGGGTATTGTCTAGGCCTACTAGTAGCAGAGCAACATTAGAGATGAAAAACTATACTCTTGCAAATTTAAATCTCGTGAACTTCATCACCTTATCTTGATTCGAGACATTGTGTGATCATTGGTATTATGTTTGTGTTCAACCAAGGAAAGGAATGAAGTGGACTATGTTTATGCACAGGGTAAGTGGGGAAGCCATGGTAATCTAAAAAATGAATAAATACTTCTTAAATAACTAGACCTTGCATGAATGAATTGACCAAGACAGAGAAGCTAGAGTTCTACCAGTGTGTCACCAAGTGTGGTCGTTGCGAAAAACACCCTCCAAAATTTTGCATACACTCGAATTTTGGAGCCTACTATGGATCTTGTGATAGGTTGTTCCATATTCACTTCTTGGTCAACTGATGCTTTTTGAGATCCCTTCTTGGATTGGAAGTGTCGAAGTCACTTTCTCACATATGCTCAGTCTGTAACAAGTGCATGAGTGCATTCTTTTACGTAATATTGTACAAGAATAGCATGTTCCAATCAAGAATATTTATGTGCGATGTCCAATCCATGTTGATAGTTAGTACACATTGACAACGAAATTTTTTCGCATTCCAGATGCATTTGTACTTCCATTTCATTGAGTACCGAAAAATGTCGCTTCTGCGCACCTTTGTTATCGTGAGTGTCATTTCCATTTTTCATCTGTCGCTTTTTCTTTATTTCACTTTCATAGTTTCATTTTCATGTTATCTTTTCTCTGGCATGTGTTACTTTCACTTTTGTTCACATATTGCAAGAGTCTTTCACACTTTAACAATTGTTGTCTTTTCGCATGTTAGTTGTTGCAAAATGAATGTATGCTTGTTCTGGTGGTTTCAAGGGGTTATATTTGTGTGAATGATTTGGTCTAACCATGTCAACATCAATCACATTCATTCCCAAAGTTTTAAGCATTGTCACACAAGTGTCGTCACGATCATCGCAAAGTGTACCTTTAGTGTCGCACTTGACGTAAATTTGTCGCAAGGTTTTCGCATTGAGGGAAATATGTTAACGTGTTTTAGATGATCTATGTTGTTTTATCATCAAAGTGTTTCAAGTGTGTGATCATAGTCAAGTCATATCACTGTTCACATTAGTCTCTTCGGTCCCACACTTAGCCAAATTTCAAAAAAATCCCAGCAACCTAACCTCATCCATCCCTCTTGAACAATGCATTGCACAGTCTCAACCCTCAAGAATCGACCTTTTCTCTTAGCATTGTGCAATGCACAGTCTCTTCCTCCCATAACTGTGCATTTCGCAACCTCAATGATCAAGCCCAACCCATGAGTTCCAAAACTACACAATCTTCCTCGCTGGCCAAGCTAATATTGCACATTACACAGTCTTCATCCTCAAGCCTCAGTCTCTAGCTCCTGAATTGTGCAACTATGTAATCATCTAGCCTATTTTACTTCTATTACTATGCATTTCGCAATCTCATACCTCAAACACAACACTTGAGCTCTTAAGCTGCATAACTGCGTAATCACCAGGTCTACGTTTCCTCTCAAAACTGTGCAGTTGACTGAAATAGTACCCAACCCCTCACCCTGGCTCATTGAGCTCCCAAGCTATGCAATATTCTTCCTTAGTCCATCCTGGACTGTGCATTGCGTAGTCTCAAGACTCAATCTTCACCCATGACTGCTAGACTTATGAAATTGCATAGTTACTTAGCCTTTTTTCCCAACTTGCCACTCGGTTTTGGCTTAATCAGTGGATCAATATGCAACATCTTAGACTAAGGGTTTATCAGACTGATTTTGTATTTTTCATGAGTGAATTGCAAATGCAGGTACTCTATCATGCTATGACAAGATGATGAGGAAGGATATGGAGAAGAAAGACATGCTAGAAGACACATATGGAGTTGAAGAGATAAGATGATCATCAAGCAAGAACATGAAGGAACACCGAACTATAATAGAAGATCAAGACCAAGATCACATGGAAGAATTATCATCTTCAAGTCCTACGGAGGAGGAAGAAGAAGAACGTGTACAATATTTTCAAGAAGACACGAAGAAAGAAGAAATAAGAAGGACAAATTGTCACTGTCACATCAACATGCAGTCCATGTCATCAATGTCATGTCATGTCTTGTCACAAGTCATCATATGCCACATCATTATTGTGGATTATATAATTACCTATTCAAAATGTATTGCAAAGTAGAAATCAAAAGGACACATTCATAATATGAAGAGTCATGTAAAGTCGAAACTTCATAGGAAGTCAAACAGTCATGAGGGTAGTCAAAGAGTCACAAGGAAGGTGAAGCATCACCTCTTGGTTATATATACACCCTCATTCTATGAGAAATTACTTTTCAACTTGGCTCCTCCCGCAAGGCATTAGAGAGACAAGCTAGTTCTTTTGAGAGCAAGGAGTGGGTCCAATGCTCCAATATTGGAGCTAGTGATGTTCATTGTATACATGTGTCTTGGAAATTTTACTTAATAATAAAATCTTTCATGGCTAGCACATTCTTCATGCATGGATTATGAATTTTTGAAAGACTATTCTACGGGTGTTAGTATTTCATGTTTTCTTTCATCTATTATAAAGTAGTTGAATATTTCAATTATTCTAGTACTTATCATATTGAGAATGCACTGTAATGGTTTTTGTTGTTGTCCCATCCTTGTGGACTATTTTGCGGGATACTAGACAAATCTTTCTCATTCATTGGTTGTAATGATTGTTGCAAGTTTTTTGGAGTATTCTACTGGATTTTAGATGTATCCTTATTGTTTGTACGTGTCTCTACTTGGGTGGTAATATTATCTCTCTCTTAGAGGCTCACTTTACTCTTCCCTTTGTAGTAGAATAACTTTGACACACCTACAACTGAACACTCACCAGGCACACCATCTTGCTTTTCGAAGGCACCATGTGTTCATCTCTCTTACTAATAGTTAGAGCCAAGGAAAATATATAAGAATACATGGCAATTGAGCCAATATTATGGATGGGGATCCTAATCCAAATGGTGTGAGGTATAATTGGGACTTCACATTGGGGAGACCCCTTTTGGTTGGAGGATTTCCAATACCATCAACATAAGGATTAGCCAAATCAAGTCTTGCAGCTTCACCACAAAACTTCTTGAAATTCATTTCCATTGGAGTATTCATGGACTTACACTCAATCATTCCAAACCTTTCTAGTAGTTTGACAAAATATTTTCCTTTAGAAAGGAAAATACCACCAAGTTTTTTCCATATGTCCAAGCCTAGAAACTAGTGCATCAAACCAATATCTTTCATTTCAAATTTAGAAGCTAACAACCTCTTACTGTTGAGAATAAGAGGCTCACTACCGGTCATAAATAAATAATCAACATACAATACAAAAATAAAAGGTATACCTTGGATTGTATTAAAGTAAACATTTGGATCTACATTGCTTCTAGTAAAACCAAGCTTCATCAAGAAGCTATCTATGCGAGCATAACAAGCTCTTGGATCTTGATTCAAATCATAGAGGCTTCTTAAGCCTACACACATGATATTTTGGATCATGTACTTCAAATCCTTATTTTTTTTCCACAAATACTTATTCTTTAATGAAGTCACGCAGAAGATCAGTCTTGACATCGATTTGGTGAAGACACCATCCTTGGCTAGTAGCTAGAGCTACAATAGATCGAATGGTGGTGTAACAGGAAACATATGAAAAAATTTCTTCATAGTATATTCCCTCTTTCAGAGAGACACCTAGCCACAAATCTAGCTTTATATTTTTCAGTACTTCCATCAACACCATGTTTAATTTTGTACAACCATTTAGAATATACAATGGATTTACCTTGGGGTCTTGGAACCACTTTCCATACATCATTAAGACTTATGGATTCATATTCTTTAGCCATTGCATCTTTCCACACTTGGGATTTTACAACTTCTTCAAAAGTGCACGGTTCAACTTGAATAATGTTACCCATGGCTACAACATATCCTTGGAACTGGTACAATTTATTTCTTTCTCTGAAAGTTCCTCTGGGGGAAGCATGTTTATCAGCATCTTGAAGAGTATTATGAAGCCATAAATGTCTCCTTTTAGAAGGAGGATCACATGGAGGAGGATCCAAAGGATCCATGGGCTCCATGGTTTCATTAGCAAGATCAGTTTTAGATTCAGGATCTTCTTTTATTTCAAATACATCATCTTGACTATCAACATTCATAGGAGGAAGATGAGTGTCTTTTGCTTTTCCAAGAGTTGCATCTTCACCAAAAGCTACATCCCTGCTAAATTCTATATTTCTTTGACTATGTACGTATATTCTGTAAGCTTTAGAATTCTCACAATAACCAACAAACACACTTTTCTTACTTGAAGCTTCCAACTTGTTCGTTTTCGCTATTGGGACATGGAAGTAGACAGGACAACCAAAGATCCTAAGGTGCCAAACTTTGGGCTTCCCGCCAGTGAAGACTTATTCAAGAGTCTTATTGTTTAGGGCATGGTGAGGATATCTATTTTGAACATGGACAATTTGTTTCACAACTTCTCCCCATAGAAACTTTGGAAAATTCTGATCATGCAACATAACTTTGACTGTTTCCATGATAGTTCTATTATTTCTCTCGGCAACACCATTTGTTTCTAGGTTATATGGTATATCAGTCTTTTTTTTATTCCAAATTCTTTGCAGAAGTCACTGAAATAACTGGAAGTGAACTCTCCTCCATTGTCAGATCTAAATTTTTTGATTTGTTTTCCTTTTTGTTTTCTACTAGATATTTGTAATATTTGAACATGTTAAAAGTTTGACTTTTATTTTTCAGAAAATAAATCCATGTTTTGTGAGAAAAAAGTTTCACAAAAATAATATAATAAAAGTAACCACTAAGAGAAGTTTTAGGCATTGGTCCACATAAATCAAAATGTACAAGATGCAATGCATGGTTGGTTCTACTTTTGCTTGAAGAGAATGGTCCTTTCAATTTCTTTCTGTTTGCACATCCTTGATAAACACCATCATGATCAGATCTAATTTTTAGAATTTTGGAAACCATCTTACTCACATGAGGTAATTCTTTGTAGTGCAAGTGAGCAAACCTTCGGTGCAAAATTTAAATTTGATGATTGCTTTTATGGATTAGTGCATGAATAGGTATTCCATTGATTTTGTATATACCTTCACATCTAGATCCTAGAGTGAGGGAATCTCTCATGTTCGATCTTTATGGCCAAGTGAGAAATTTACCATTTATGAAAAAACTTTCATTCCTTTATCTTCTAAAGTTGATATGGACACAAGATTCTTCTTTAAACTAGTTACATATAAAACTTATTAAAGATTCAAAGTTTTACCTTGATCTAGATGGAAAGAAATAGAACTAGATCACTTTATGGGATATGTAGATTTATCTCCAAGAGTGATCTTCAAATTTGACTCCCTCTTAACCTGATTAGAGAGTACTTTGTAACTACCTTAAAGAACCACTATCAACCAACTAGATATCACAAGAAGCTATAGAAGATGAACTAGAAAGAGCATAAACAAGAAAGTATTCTGATTGAGTGTCAGTTACATTATTATCATACCTTTGGTTCCTTGAGGAACGATAGCTTCCTCTACAAGAAAAAGGAGCTTCTCTTCTTCTTCTGTAATTAGATTTGTTGGAGCGACTGCTGAAGTTGGATTTTGATGCTCTTTTATTTCTGAACAATCACAAGAATAATGGCCATGTTCACGATAATTGTAGCATTGGACTTTTGATAAGTCTCTAGTCCATTAAAAGGATTTGTTGTGATCAAACTTTCTCAAATATTTCATTACTCTTCTTCCTTTCTTCTTTTTTCCTTGTACAACAAAGGTATTAGGATCTCCCTCCTCATGCTTGGGAATTCTCCCTCTGGAAATAATTATGGTTTCTTCTTGACTACACTTTCCCAGGAGGTCATCAAATGTAGGAAACTTGTCATTATTACTGATGGTAGTAATAAAAATTTCCCAAGAAGAATGAATACCTCCAAGTGTAACTAGTACCAATTCTTTATTAGAAACAACTTCACCAAAAGTTGACAGTTGATCTTTAATTTTTGATATCTGCATGAAGTATGCTTGAATGGTTTCTCCTTTATTCATCTTAACATACTTGAGCTAATTATTCATGGAAATAATTACACTCAATTTGTTCACTTGATACATTCCAATCAACTTGTCATACATTTCTTTAGATTTCTTCAAATTAGAAACATAAGTGATAAGGTGTCTCCAAGAGAGTCAAGGATAATATTTTTAGCCTTGACTTCTCCTTTATTTGATATGGCCTTGATAGCAGCATTGGAGATTTCAGCTGGTTCTACTACCTCTCCTTCAACATAATCTAGAACATCATGTTCTTCAAGAGTAATATCCAATCTGGCCTTCCAAGGGAAGAAGTTTGAAGCATCAATGAGTTTCTCTTCATTCTTAAAGTAGGAGGAAGACATTTTGATTTGCTTAAAATTTTAGCCACAAATAGAAAGGGACAACAAGCGATATTTCAAATATAAATGAGATATTTCAATAGCAAAAGGGAAGAGAAATTTCTGCAGAAAATGAGTAGTAAGTCGAAGTAATAGCAAGAGATATGTCAGTAAAAAGAGAGTTGCAAATGGAGTGAACAACAAGCTATATTTCAGTAGAAAGAGAGATGAAAATGGAGCAGAAAACAAGCTATATTTCAACAGAAAGAGAGTTGAAAATGGAGTGGATAGAAAGCTATATTTTAGCATAAAGAAAGCTGCAAATGGAGATGACAACAAGTTATATTTCAGCAAAAAGAGAGCTACAAATGGAGCAAAAAACAAGCTATATTTTAGTATAAAGAGAGCTACAAATGGAGTAGACAACAAGCTATATTTCAGTAGAAAGAGAGTTGCAAATGAAGTGGACAACGAGCTATATTTTAGTAGAAATAGAGTTGAAAATGGAGCGGACAACAAGCTATATTTAAGAAAAAATAGAGTTACAAATGGAGCGGACATCAAGAGATATTCTAGCAAAAAGAGAGCTGGAAATGGAGCAGACAGCAAGAGATATTCCAACAGAAAGAGAGCTGGAAATAGAGCTCATTTTATTGAGTTTTTCTTCACCAAGGCTCTAATACCATGTTGAAATTCTGATGTTCTATGTTGTTACAATCACTTAAATCCAAAACTTCTTTATGTTGCAAAAAAAATTAAGTAGTTGTAGATAGAACATAGACCATATAAACCATATGCACAATGGAAGACAACCAAGAACTCAATGAGACAAGGAGAAGTTAGGTGAATGATTAGGGGAAAACCCACAAGAGGAAAACCCAACTAGAGTCTTCTTCTATTAGAAATCAATTATTCGAAAAAGATACAAAGTACAATGAGAGAATGAATAAGTTCACCCAAATTTGAAGAAGATCTATGATAGCAGTAGATGATGCAAAAACTTAATCACTTTAGCTCTCCAAGATCTGCTCTTTCTTTTCAATACTCTCTTTCTTTGTCTCTCAATCTTTATCTAGACTCTCCAACTCCCTCTTTCTCAAGTTAAAATTCTCCTTTCATGAAAAGGCATAAATATATAGTAAGTAAGTGTGTAAGTGAGGATGAGAGGCAGAAATATATAGGAAGAGCAAGGAGGCCGAGTTCATGAGGGAGTAACTCTTATGCCTTGAGGAGTTACATATGCTAAAATAGGAGTGTAACTTATATCATAAAGGAGAAGAGTGTGACTTATGCATTTAGAGAGAAGTGTAACTTATGCATTAAAGAGGTGTAAGATGAATCTTTTTATGACAAGTCATTAAAGTGTGTAAGAGAGTGTAAGAGGTGCATAAGAGAATTAAAGAGAGAGAAGAATGAATCCATTAAGAGAGAGAGAGTAACATATGCATTAATTAAGGGGAGTTACATATGACATGATTGAGTCTCATGATTAAGAGACTTGAATTTCTTTTAATAATACTATAATAATATCATAAAGAGAATAATAGTAATAATAATAATAATATTGATGATTAAGTTAAAAATTAAAAAATTGAGATTGATTAAGGACAAGTCAAGTGATTTTCCATCATGTATATATTATTATGAATTGATGGAAGGTGATTTATTAATTTTGGAAAGTCATGATTGCAAAGACAGACATGACTTTCTATTTTTAGAAAGTCACTTTAGAAAGGTCAGAAATGAAATGAAATTCAAGAAAATTCATCCCATAGTTATCAATTTTCAATAGTAAAATGTCCATTATTGATATATTTTCATTTAGTCTTGTTGGCTTAGTGGGTCCTGACCCAAGTTCAGAGTTAGTTTTTCCAAACAAATCCCTACACTACTGGCCCTTTCGGTATCAACCCGCGGACCACAGACTGAAGTATCACTCGAAGCAGTATAGGGGGATGCTGGAACCAAGTTTCCACACCTAGATATTAGTGTAATCTCGTTTTATGCCCTAAAATTGCATTCATGTAGATCGATAAGCCTTTAAGGCTTATCGATATAACTTCCCTTAGTCAGCCTCTAGACCTTTGCGAAGGTCTACCACTATCTTTCGCGGACCCTAAACAGGTGAATCAACCACTTACACGCCTCTGTGATTACTCCTAATCTCGTATTTACCTAGATCGGCCTAAGCGTTGATAGCTTTAACATGCAATAACATAGTCTTTGCATAAACAGTTAACGTTAAGTGTGCTCATGTAACAACATCAGTCATGTAAATTCACGTACCAATAGAGTATTATTTCATAAACCCATCATTTATTACATCATAAAAGTGCATTCATTCATAACATAAGTAAATAGACAAAAAATAGGAATTTTTGGAATAATCTCTTTATTAATACTTCAGTTCTGCTTACAGACTCGGGACTTCCCTATGCACTCAGCTACAGGGGTCTGCGCACTCAGTTGTGGACTCTACTCTAGGCCTCCGCACACACAGTTGTAGAGCCCCTTTTCTACTCTAAGAATTCTTCGCTCTTTCGTCTACTGACCCATTACATTCATCTTCATCACTTGTTTTCTACCTTAGACTCTCTAAGACTCTCCCATTTATACAATCCCATGGTCCACAGACCATGGGTGGATCTATAAAAGTTGACTCAACTTACATAAAAGAAGGGTAAAACCCTTCATGACATTTTACTATCTATGTGCTCCATGACCACAACTTGTGGAGACTTTACACTTTATACAACAAAATTTGGGATTTTGCCCCAAAATTGACCCTAGGGGACCGTGTCCCAACAGGACCCCAACACAAAAATCATGACTCACCTGAGAGTCACTTTGCTGGCACAGAGATCTTACTGTGAAGACCTCCCAACTCTACTTGTTCCATTGCTACCTCAGTTGCACTCTGCGTGGCTGCCTGTTTAATCTACTCCACCAGCTACTTTGTTGTCGGTCCTGCATTTCCTTCCTTGATTTTATGTTGCATTCTCTCTAGGCTGGCCAACTTCTCATGAATGTTGGTGGAGATAACATAGGCTCATCAAGCCAAGGCCCTAATCTGGCCTTTAGGATCACCTCTTTCTTCTACGCTTCTTCCATCTGTTCAAGTAGCTACTTCGCCTCCTGCAACTTGGCCAATCGTTGTGTTGTAGGGATGGTGCACATCGTCGCTGTCACTTCATCGTAATACTGCTACAATTGGCAGGCTTTTGTATTTAACCTCTATAGGTTTGGATCTTCCTGTAGAGTTGTGACTACCTCCATGAATTGCTTGAAGAGTGTGATGCAATCCACCACCACAGCATCCACTGCTGCGACTCCATCCTTCACAATGGCTTCGCGCTATTCTCTGACCTCTGTCGGAGTTGAAGGTTGCGTCTTCAACTCTAACTCTATGATTTTTAGGTTTAGTTCAAACTAAACCTTGGCCACTTTTGTCTTAGCATCTCACACACCTGCAGCCAACTTCTTGATCTTTGCCTCCAACGATGCTTCCTCCGGGATATGCAGTTCAAGTATTGGTTTGCATGCCTTGGCCACCATGGCTGCAAGCTGGGTATTTTGCACCTGAACTTTCTTTTGTGCCTCCAACACTACAGTATTCTCAACTAACATCTATTCGTTGTTGACTCTGTACTCACTTATCAGGCTCAGTGCACGCTACTCCCGAGCCTTAACCTCTGCTATAACACCTGCTTGTAGCGTGTGAAGAAACTCACTGAGGAGCGTGGATAGGTTGAGGCCAATATTCTTCAAAGAGATGAAAATAGCCTTGTTAACAACTACCTCCATGCTCAAAGCTCCATCAGGCAGCGTGACTGCCCAGAGGTCCAATGACCAAACCATCTCTGTTGCTTGAGTGATCCCCGGTGCCAAACTTGTTGATGCAACACTGCTCTGTCCTGCACCTGACTAGATTCTATTCATCTGGATCTACAGCTTGCACATATCCTTTTGGATGGAGCTCAGTGTTTGCTTTTTCTACTGCTCAAACTGTTGTAGTAGTTCTACAATAGTACCTCACACCTTGTCTCAAATTTAATCCAGGTCGCCATACATCAAAGTGATCGGATATAGCAACACCTTGGTCGCTTTTTTTTCTTCCAAAGTACTTCCATTTTCTCCTCCTTGTACTGCTTCACTTAGAAGGGAGTGCTCTGCTCGTCCTGCCCATTACCACCCTATTGTGGCTGCTCTTCCTCCTCCATTTGAGGCAAAGGAGACTTCTCACTCTACTCAGAGCCATGCTCTTCCTGTTCTGCCTATTTCTTCATGGTGCGCTTCACTTCTACCCGTGCCTTCTCCTTGGCTTCTTTTATTCTTTTCTCAACCAACTGTTGAACCTTTTCTTTGGCCATGTCCTTCTTCTTCTCCTCTGTAGACTTGCTAGTCCATGTGACCAGGTTAGAAGGAGAATGAAAGTTTGTTGGCTAGTGTTTAATGACCTCTTCAATAGCATCGTATGTAGCAAGGTAGTGTAGGTCGAACCAATTTTTCTCTGGATCTTTCCGCGCTTGGATGTATACATGGTGGAAGTCCGCTTTGAACTCTGCGTACCCTAAAAGTTATTCAAACATGGTTGGTGACAATTGCGGATTCTGATTGATGGTTGTGCAAATGCTTGCCTCCATCAGTACCCAAAATACTTTTCTCTCTATGACCTGCGCAACATCTTTTGTGGCCCAGAGAGATGCAAACTTTGCTGCTTCTGGCAGATCTTTCTCCATGGGAGGAAACTAGATATCCTTTAGCAAATCCTAGGCATAGCACAATCAAGAGAAACAACCATGAATAGTGGAAGGTTCTACTCTCATCATATGATACTCTATAGTTTGCGAGGAACTCACTACATAGGTGGTGTGCCTAGTTGAATTGTATGCCCTTTGTGCATTGAGCTGCCAATGAGACCACTAGTGTCGGTACCTCATCGACATGACACTTTCTCATAACCATGCCATCCAAAATTACTGTGGAAGCCTTTACCGTAGGGTCTATAATTGAGGTAATCGAGTACCTACATGGATTCTTCACTAGTTTAAACTTATCGTTCATCTTCTTAGCGAGGTTGTGCTTGCTTGTATTTCCACCAAACGCCTTAGCGGATTCAGTCCTGAATGTGGCAATAGCATGATCCGATGGATGTGCATATCGGTGATGGGGATCGGCTCATTTAGCCATAAGCACCCGTCATGCACTAGGCACAACAATTGTTTAATCACGATCAGTTTTATATTTGTGCGATGGTAGTGGGGCACCCACAACAAGCTCAGCAACCCTGACTTGTTTACTCCGTGAATCCATTCCACAAACTCCAACGTAGTGACACCAGATTCTTTGTAGAAGACCCTCTTCATGTAGGTGTCTATAGTAAGGTGGGGGAACTTCTCGTGGTCTACCAAATCCCAATCTTCTAACTTCAAGTGCGGGATTTTCACCAAGCGCTACCTTCAAAGGTGATGTTCTTCGGTAACAGGGATGCGTTGAGGAGGAATTGTCCTTCATTTTAGTCCTTTGGGACCTTCACTTTTCCCTTGCATAGAGGTATATACTTCAAAAACCTAGATATAGGGTCCACCCCCTTAATGACTATATCTTCCGCGCCCTCCCCAGCCTCCAGATCCACCACTTTTCCCTTCTCTTTTGTGCTTGGTTTTTCTTTCCTCTAGGCTTCTGTAGTGGCATGCTTCCTCGATGACTTGCGCACTAGCATCGACTTCTTTTGCTTATCCTTCTTTGTTTTGGAGAGTTCCCTCACCAGCATAGGCTTCGACCTAGGTGACCTAGGTGTCGTAGGCACTACAGCTGGAACCTCCATACTCATCACCTCTAGAGTAGCTCCCTCAGAGGTGATAACTCCCCCAGTACTAACGGTCTCTACTGGTCTAGACATTATGCTGAGAATAAACCGCTGAGTGTCTTCAGATAACTTCTCAAACACAGAAGAAGTGACCAAATCAGTGTAAAGCTGGGGATTCATAAACACTCGACAACTCAACACAGAAATTCTATGAATGAAAATTGTTTCTCGTTAGATGGCCACAAGTAGTTTATAGGCAAATTCAAATTCAAATTTGACCGTTCCCCCAAACTCTGTCCATAAATTCTAGATTGGCGACAAATTTCCAAAGATTTCACTCTTAAATTCAACCTTAAATGTCTCCCCCCTACTCCTCTTAACCATATCCTCACTGTCAAATCATGAACAGTGATGGTAACGATCACTTTCTGGTTGTGCTGCACAGTCTCTCCCCCTATAGTGCAGCTCCCTTTGTGCTTCTTCTGATACTATGAAACCTTCTAGTTTCACGCAGCTCTACAACCCAGGTAGTGTAGTTTATAGTCCCGTGCCTCCTTGCAGCTGCCTGAAGCAATAAGACTATGCTACCATCATGTAGTCATTGGGTCGGATCCCCAGTGTATGGTTTCAATTGGCTTCCATTAACCTTTCTCAGAAATCGATCTCCATTCAACTTCACAAGTTGAACTAATCCAACATCGGTAATCTCTTTGATAACATATGGACCCAGCCAATGCATTTGAAATGTTCATGGAAACTTATCAAACTTGTTGTAATATAATAAAAATAAATCATTTACCTTGAAGGTGTGTAGTTTGATGTGCCGATTGTGTCATTCCTTTTTGTGTTGTTTCTAAACTTGTTGATGGAATCTAACCAAAAATCTATCTTCCTCAAGCTCTATTAGCTATGCAAGCCTCTCTTCTAAAGCTCCACGATCCGCTATACCTGTAAAATCGGTTATGTGAAGACTAGGCACAATGTACTCCATAGGCATTACAGCTTTTACGCCATAGACCAGCCTAAACGTTGTCTAACTAGTAAGCTTTTTACAGGTAGTTGTATAAGCCCATAACACTGTTGGTACGCACACATCCTAATCATTCCTCTGCGCATTGCAAACATTTTTCAGTTCATTCTCCAATATTTTATTAAATGCCTCAACCATCCCATTGGCCTGCGGATGATATGGCGTACTTTTCTGATGATAAACTTGGAATTCTTCTGTCAGCGCGTTGATCATTTCATTACGGAAATTTTTACTGCAATCACTCATCAAAATCTTTAGGAAACCAAACCTAGTCAACACACATTCAAATAAAAATTTCATTGTTATTGCCTCTGTATAGTCCTTCATGGGTTGTGCCTCCACCCATCTGGTCAAATATTCAGTCACGGTGATGATATACCACGCACCTATATTCTTGCCTGGAGACTGAATCGGTCCTACAAAAGAAATTTCCATTTCTCAAATGGCTACAAGGACATCTGTGGATTCAAAGGAATCTCATCCCTTCGTGATGGCCTTCCATTTCTATGACATGCATCGTATGCCCAACAATATGTTTTGTAATCCTTATGTAGTGTTGGCCATCACAACCCAAGGCGTAAAATCTTCTACGATGTTGCTTTTCCTGCGTCATGGCCTCCAGCATCTCCTCCATGAGCTTCAGTGAGGACACTGTTTCGCTCAAAATAAGGCACATAATGTCGCAGTATTTCATCCAATGCTATTTTGTACAAGTGGCCTGCAAAAAAAAAGAAGTTTGTCGAGCGCACCACTAATTCCTTCTTCTGTAGACTAGTGTATCCCTCTAGAGTCGTTCCTGTAGTTAGGAACTGGATAATGTCTGCAAAGTGATTATCTGCTATGCGCACAACAAAGAGATACACCTCAAGTAGACCTTCCTCCAAATTGGTAGGCTCCTCTCCTGATTCAATGCGTGATAGATGATCTGGCCATGCATTCAATCTCCCTGGCTTCACAATTACCTCAAAATCATACTCCTGAAACAACAACAGCCGCCTACATATTTTCCCCCCCAACACAGGCTTGTTGACTAGGTACTTTAATGCAGAATGGTCTGTATACATCTTAAAATGTCCACCTAATATGTAGTGTTTAAACTTCTGGAGTGCGTACAACATAGCCAACCCTTTGTGCTCTGTCATTGAATAATTCTTTTCAGCCTTAGACAAATTCCTACTTGCAAATGCTATAGGGTGATCCAATTCTCCTTCATGGCTTCTGTTAGCACTACTCCCAGCGCAATACATGAAGTGTCGACATGCACATGAAATTCCTTCTTCCAATCTGGGAAGACTAGGATTGGTGCGGCGACCATTTTCTCCTTCAATACATCCAGACTTCGCTGATATTCCTCGTCCCAAAAGAATGTAGCATCCTTTTTTAGTAGCTTTTCCATAGGCATGGTAATCTGAGCATAACTTTTGATGAACTTTCGATAGTATCCAGTATGACCCAGTGTTGTGCATAGCTGTTTAACACTCCTTGGCACCTCCAAATTGATTATAATCATGATCTTAGTAGGGTCCACCATTAATCCTTGTTTGCATACCACATGACCCAACAAGATTCCAAAAGGGTTGCAAAATAAGTAATTCTTTAATTTTAGCGCGATTTGATACCTTCTACATGTATCCAACATCAAGCACAAACTAACTACATGGTGCTTTACCAGTCTAAACACCATCTAGTCATCAAAATATACCTCCAAAAAGTTTTGAATGAAATCTT
This sequence comes from Pinus taeda, assembly GCA_000404065.3. Lineage (NCBI taxonomy): Eukaryota > Viridiplantae > Streptophyta > Pinopsida > Pinales > Pinaceae > Pinus > Pinus taeda. The sequence goes on from APFE030622534.1 coordinate 21,027, forward strand.
TGAACGTCGTGATGACTACGCGCAAGAAGATCGCCTATGCATTTTTAAGCCCAAAGGGCATTACCGTATACTGGAAGCATCCCCACTCAGTTTTGAATGTCATCTTACTCCTGTCTTCTGGCGTGATCTTAATTTGATAGTAGCCAGAGAACCCATCAGTGAATTAATATGTTTCCTATCATCCAACATTGTCCATTACTTCATCTGCGAATGGTGTCGGAAAAGGATCATGAACACAACCATCATTGAGCTTCCTGAGATCTATGTAAATTCGGATCTTGCCCTTTTGTTTCTTTTCTTAGACTACCAATGGACTCACCCAGTGAGATTATTCTATAGGTTCAACAATACCAGCTTCCAACATCTTATCTAAATCCAAGCAGACCTTTTCCTTATACTTGGGATTAAGGCGATAGAGCCTTTGCTTAATCAGCTTCGCGTCCAGTTTCAAGGTAATATTCATTACACCTAAGTCCCCTATTATTCCTTTCAGGTCTAAAAACTTCATAGGGAACAAATCCTGATACTCGCAGAGCAAATCAGCAACCTTATCTACTGTGGCATCATCCCAGTAGTCCCCAATCTTCAAAAACTTCGGCTTCGCTTTTGTGCCAATGTTCACTTGTCTAGTCTTCAATGATGTGGTGATATCTGGATTCTCTATCTGCAGTCCTTCAACTTCACGATGGCTTTCTTCCTATGGGATATTAATGTTCCTTGGATCCTCGTCTTCTTCTTTAGTAGTTACATTATAGCACTCCAGCGCATGGCATAGCTAGGTGCTCCAATCTAGTTGAATCAATTCCAAAGGATCCTATGGTATTCTGAAGATCACTGCCTTCACCTCCTGCAACGCCTCATCAATGCATTCGAATCCATCTTCAAAGCTAAATGTCATCACAAATCCCTATCCCAAAATGTTCCACTCTTTAGTGCCATGGCAAAGCTCTGCTTCTAGGTATCAATTCATTGGTATTACATCCAAAGCGTGACAGAACAAATGCACCCACTCAAGTTGTGGCTCTATTCCATAAACCTTAGCCCATTTTTCTAAACGATCATGCAAATCATTCCTTCCATCATATTTCTATGATAGCGAACTTTTGGGTGACCAAATCATAATCTCATCATTTTTCTATACTCGCGCCACCCATCAAAATTGTCTTTAAGCGTACCCCACTACCTTGCGGGCTTAGCGCGCAGTGCCAAATCTAGTGCTTGGAAGTGATGCTTCTCAGGAAATTCCATTTCAAATGCATCCAAAAATTTATCTACGTCAGTTATACCATCATAATATGGAAAACTTCTTATCTCCGATGATACACAACACAGCGATTTAGTCATCATGTTACAGTGCAGCGTAGATACTTCGTGCAACCTATTATGTTAGTGTTCCAATTCCTCATTTGAATCTGATGTACAAGAACTTTCGTGGTCCCATGCAATGCATCCATCGACTATTGGATTAACCCAATATTGATCTCACGTTGTTATTTTGTAGATCTGGTCCAAATCATCATTGTTCTCTAAATCGCAGATTGGTTCAGTATAGCCGGTCCTTCTGCAAGGTCCAATGGTACTACTACATGGAGCAATTTCCTTTCAAATGACGTTTTCCACTTCTTCAAATTGATTACCCCATTCATGTTAATAGCCCAATCGATCCTAAGGAGTGGGGTAGGGATTGTTTTCATCAACAATCTCTATCACTTCAAAATCAACCAGTGCGCCCGTGCCTTCAATATCTACTGTCACTCCCTACAATCTTCCCATAGGGATAATTTTATGTTGATTTTCCATCCTCAATTGAATCTGAGACCACTATAGCACAGGTCTCCCCATTCTTTCCCATGTCTTTTTAGGCAATACATTCGCATCTGACCGGAGATCCAAAATAACTTGATCCATTTCATGCTCTCCTATTTGCGCTATGAGCCTCATCTCACGCCCTGTTCTTGCCTTATGCTTACCAATTTTTCTGACTACGTGAGGTCCCTCAAGGGAATTTTCTTTACAGTCACACTTATTTATCAACTCCTGTAATCCTTTCACGGCCTTGCTATCATGTAGAAGCTTCATATAGGTCTTCAAGAAGGTAGTAAGCATGGAGGGGTCCATTTCTTCATACACCTTATCTTGACTTCCTAAGGTAGAGGCCTCAACGAAGCTCTTTTTTGCTTCCATGAATGTTTCTCTTGCACGCTGAAGATCAAACCCAACCTCCTATTCTAGAGCTTTGGGGACCGACTCACTTTATTCAGGTTTCTTTCCATTGTCTTCACCAGTTGTCATTCCACTTCACAACACGATATTTACATTGGGATCCTCTTCACAGGGTTCGATCCTCATCATCTGTAGGTTCTAGGTAAACTGTTGAGGCTACGCCCTCTTCTCCTGCATCTTAGCTATCAATACAGGGCAATTTTCTATCACGTGATCAAACTGAGTACAATATCGACATGACAGGCGTGTCGGGCTCGTACATTCCCACACATCGTGTCCTGGCACTCCATAAGTGTAGCAAATAACTTGTCACTGACCTCTAACTAGTCCTCCTCCTCCTCGACCTCATCCATGTCCCTAATATCCTCTAATTTCTCCCCCAGCACCTTGATCAAGAGGTCAAGTTTCTGTCTGCATTCGATATGTGGGCGTTCTTTCCATCATCAACTCATAGCTTCAGTAGTTATGCTCATCGTGACCTACCGATTTACAGAAGTTGCAGAAGAGTTGTTGCGGTATCTGCACAAATTTCTGCAGCAAGTGGAAATTGTCTGTTACATATTTCCCAGCTACCTGAAAGATAGCATACCATAGCACAGGCCCTATACTTGGCCATACTTGAGATTCTAGTCTCAGAGGCATTGGCCCCTCTCCTGCAAAAAAATTCGTGAAGACAGGGCATTGATCTTTATTATGTCCCTAAATTTTACACTTCATGCACCAAACTTCTTCCTGCACCTCTGGCCAAGTCGCTCTATCCTTCTTCAGGCTTTGAAACTCTAGGAAAAGATTCTACAACTCCAAATGAATCTGCTGAACTCCCAAAGTAGCGTCTTGAATAGGCATTTCATGCAATCTCATTACAATTTCCAGGGCGTCTGCCTGGGTCCCTATCTTTTGCTATGATAAAGCAACCCTCAAGTGGGGCAATAGCGAAGCTACAAACCATTCATAGTGTTGATCATCCATAAGATTCATATTAGCTTCACGGATCAGGCTCTTCAGTCTCTAATCCATCTCCCAGGGTGTTTCACCCAACCTCATCATGATTTCCTTAAATCCAATGATGCGTTGTGATTCAGATTTAGGCCTACTGAATTCCTTATTTAGCATGGTTTGAGCATCCGCCAATGATTCCATCGGGTTATCAGTGCAGTACTTAATGTACCATGTTAGCACATGATCGTGTAGAGCAGTAACCAAGTACTCTTTCTTCATATGATCATTTGTAATATTCTGTGTTGTCCACATGGCCTTCGCAACGAACCAAAACTAGTCTAGGTCCTCATTTCCCAAGCCCTTGAAAATGGGAAACTTCATCATATTCGACATATTGAACGGTGGCCGAGGTGGTGGCAATGTGGGCGAAGGTGTATTCTTTGGAGGTGAAGACAGAGATGGTATGGATGGATGAGGTATTAACAGGAACCCTTGTCTTATTAACTAGACAATGCTCTGTGGTGAAGTTTGTGCTACTCCATTGATGTCACTCTGAGGAGGCTCAATCAATGGGCTATATTCAGGGCCTGTTGTTCCTCTATCCCTGAAGAACTTTCCACATCGCATAGCTCCAAACATCAAGGTAATGGCATAACCCACTTTTCACACAAGAGAATCTCAATCCAAGTATTCAAAGATCTTAAATACTTACTTTGTGGTTCCTTGAAGAAGCATCACTCTACTTCGCTGTAGCTGACTAAGGTATCGACCATGAATTCTGTAACAAATCCTCCTATGAGGCAATAAATATAATGGTCGACAGCGCATGCAATCTTGTCTTTAGAGGCTTATAATCTCCACACTAGATCTGGGGTCCACACTATTAGACCGTCAAGCCTCCACCTTCCTTGGCCATATGCCAATTTAGCGATCCACTCATAGAGTTCGATTGGGAAGGAACATAAGAAAATTTCGTGTATCTCTGTCTATCCAACCAATGTTCTTCCGTTAGGTACGAAATACTATTTTCTTGCGCTGCGAATTCATGAATATTTTTATCCAACCACTTCTCAATTTCTTTCTTTGTCGGATTCTAGTGATGCGACATCACACATCTCTTTATGCAGATCTCGGTCCTGGTAACAGAACCATTCGTTGGCTTAGTGGGTCTTGACCCAAATTCAAAGTTAGTTTTTCCAAACAAATCCCTACACTACTGGCCCTTTTGGCATCAACTCGCAAAGCACAGACTGAAGTCTCACCCAAAGCAGTATGGAGGGATGATGGAACCAAGTTTCCACACCCAAAGATTAGTGTAATGTCATTTTATGCCCTAAACCTTCCTTCACACAGATTGATAAGCCTTTAAGGCTTATCGATATAACTTCCCTTAATCATCCTCTAGACCTTCGCGAAGGTCTATGACCGTCTTTCATGAACGCTAAATAGGTGAATCAACCATTTACACGCCTCTGTGATTACTCCTAATCCGGTATTTACCTAGATCGGCATAAGCATTGATAACTTTAACATGCAATAAGATAATCTTCGTGTAAATAGTTAACATTAGGTGCGTTAATGTAACAACAGTATTCATGTAATGTCGCGCATCAATACAGTATTATTTCATAAACCCATCATTTATCATAGCATAAAAGTGCATTCATTCATAATAGAAGTAAATATACAAAACACAGAAATTTATGGAATAATCTATTTATTGATACTTTAGTTCTTCTTATAGACTTTAGACTTCCCTCTGCACTCATCTGTAGGGGTCTGCGCACTCATCTATAGGGGTCCACGCGCTCAGCTGTGGACTCTACTCTAGGCCTCTTTGCACACAACTGCAGAGCCTCTTTTCTACTCTAAGACTTACTTTCTCTTTCATATATTGACCCATTACATTCATCTTCATCATTCGTTTTCTGCCTTCGACTCTCTAGGGCTCTCCTATTTATACAATCCCATGGTCTGGCGACCATGGGTGGATCTATAAAAGCCGATCCAACTTACATAAATGAAGGGTAAAACCCTTTATGACATTTTACTATCTACGTGCTCTACGACCACAACTTGTGGATACTTTACAATTTATACAACAAAACTTGGGCTTTTTGCCCCAAAACTTAGGCATTTTCCCCAAAATTGACCCTAATGGACCCTGTCCCAATAATTATTTTTGTTAAAGCAATTTAAAATTTTCTTTAATGATACAACTACAAAACTGCCCACGGAGTGTAGAGCATGTAGTGATAGGGTGTTCTGTTAAGGCACTTAGTGGTGAAAAGGTCATTGGTTCAAAAATTTGTGGGAAACATTCTAGCCATGTTAAACGACTGGTGTGGCCCAAGTCAATTGTGAACCCCATGTGACTTTGATGGCTTAGATTCTCCTAGGTTGTGGCTACTCAAGCCATAGGTTAGGCCTACGAGTCATCTCATTACTCATTTAACCTAGCAAACAAAAAAAAATGATATAGGTACAGAACCATCAATTCTATAACTACATGCAATTATATAGTCATTAACTGATTATGTAACAAATTCATAGTTCTAGATCGGTATGAGCATACCTAAACGAGACTGGGAAATGGAGGTGATAAAAAAAGTAGACTTAAAGCTTATCCACATGTCAGATCAATTTTAGCATGCTCTAGGTCAGCATCAGATCCAAGTCAAATCTATAGTGAGCAGAAAGCACGTGATGGAATAATAACAAGATCAATGGAAAAACACATGAATTAGAGCCCTAGTTGATAAACCATGCTCAGATAATGATATCATGTGTGCGAAATCCATATATCGATATCATGAATTTCTTATACATGGATTAATGGTTAGTTGCATCCATAATATCTGAGAACCAATATCATCTATTGTAAGAATTCGCATATAGAACTCTAATGATCTCCATTTGAATGTATAAATATTTGTAGTGTGAACTAAAGTAAAAAAATCTCTGGCTTTGAAAAAGAAATTTGTACTTTAATATTATTAGTAATATAAAACTTTGTTGTTTGTGAATTAAAGTTGCAATGTGTTCTTGTTTTACGCATTTCTTATTTTAGTTTCATATGGTCATTCTTATACGACATTTTCATTAGTGTTCACTGATCCAGTAGGGCCCCTAAGTCAGGAGTGTGTTGCTTCTTCTTCTTTTTCTATTATGTATTTATTTATTCTAGTTGAGTGAGTTTATTTGAATTAAGTTCTTTATTTCTTGTTACTTAGAGATTTTATGCATAGTGAGAATATTCATAGGAATGATTGAATAAATCGATTAGAGAACCAAATGGTAAATTTATAATTGTCTTGCAGCAATAAATCTCTAAAGGTCAATGATTTAAAAGTGTTTAGAATCATCATTGTGCTCATTTATTTGAATTCACATTTTATTTGTTTATGTAGCTAAACAATAGATATATTTTAAAGCAATATTTTATAAGTAGTTTAGAAACTAAATCTTGCATATATTTTTCATAACACTTCATAAGTTTACAAACTTGGATTGATGATTAAATGTAACTGAATTCTAGAATCAAAATAATTGACTGACATTTTTGGCATCATTGCTAGGGAAGTTTCAAAAGGATTTAGTTTCCAATTTAGGCATCCATTATCATAAAACTATTTGCATAAGTAAAGAATGATAAGTAGAATGCATGAATAGGGAATGAGATTCCAAGGGTAGATTCGTTAGAGGTAGAATCATTCCAAAAATTCATCCACCAATCACCCCAACCATTTCAACACGTGGTGCGGTAAGAATCACATCATCATAAACATCACACATCCTCACATTTGTAGGTTGAAGAAGGTATCTTGAGGAAACTTCAAAATCTAGAGAAAAGTCTAGAGAGAAGGAAGATTCTTCAACAGGAGAGGCATTGAGTGGAAATCAATTGGAAATGCCAGTTGAAGAAACTATAAGGAAATAAAGTTAAATTGAAGAACAACCAACTAAAGAGAAACTAGTTGAACAATTATAGTTGAGGAACCAACATAATCAGAAGAATCAATGGTTGAAAATAGGTGTGAAGGCACAAGAGAAATAGGAGTTGGAACCAGACCAAGAGGAGGAGGAAATGGACCAAGATTACTAGTACATCATGAAGATGAGGAAGAGGAAGAAGAAAAATTTGGTTTTCCTATTCAATATCCAAAAGCTGATATATGAAAAATATTTCACCATCAGTACTACCAAATTTTCATGGTTTGAGAACAAAAAGATCTTGAAATTTTTCTTTTTTAGGTCGAATTATTATGTCGGAGTTATGATTATTCACTTGACACTCAAATTTAAAGTTATTTCCATGCAATCTTAAGGATGGAGCTTTGTGATGGTTTATGGCGTTAAGTATAATTTTTGTTAGAACTTGGGATGAAATGTGTCAACTTTTTCTTGAAAAATACAAATACTATTGCATATGTCATGATCTTAAAGTTTTTAAAGTGAGTCAAAAGGAAGAGGATCCTCTTGAAACTTATGTGGAAATATTTTCCTATAATGTTAAAAAAGTTAAACAATATCATCTAAGTATTTATACTCTTAAAACTCTTTTACTTAGAGGCATTAGAGATGAGTGGATACATCTTTAAATTTAATGGGAATTGTGTAAACACATTTCAAGAGGAACATCCAAATATGGTAAGGTGCCTAAATATCCTAGAATCTCTAGGGTAAGTAAATTGACAGCTAGTGGGGTAAGTAGAGTTGAAATCGGTAATTTACTTGGAAAAATTAAAATAAATATTCTTGGAAATATTAGTGAGAAATTAGATACATTGAAAATTCAGAATAAACAAAAAGTAGAAAATGTAGCATTGTCAATCTTTTGTCCAAAATGTATAAAGAAACATCCTTTGGGTGAATTCCCTTTAGATAACTTTGAAATTTTTGTTATATGTGCAGAAACTCCTGTGATAAAGGATTGTCTGTATTTGCTAGGACTGAAGGAAATTTATAAAAGGAAAAATGAAGCAAATGAAGCTTCAAAGTAGCTTTTCTATGTTGCACCAAGGAGATTGTGGCAAAATCTAAAATTGGGCATCTCACAACCAGGTGTTACTCAAGATCTCACACAACAATTCAATCTTTATAAAAAGTATACAAAACATAGTTGGAATGGACCTTTACTAAAAACATGGCCGCCACAAACCAAAAACCATCCTTGTAAACAAGGATGGTGAGGATCCACTTATGGAGGTATGCCAAATTTTCCTCAGTATCCACAAAAATATCCCTAGTATCCACAAAATCCAAAATACCCACTATATTTTCCTCAATATTCTTCTCAAATTCAACAACCTTATCCATATCAACCTCATCTACAATCACAAAATCCACTATAATAGTAATTACAATTACCTTCTAGCCAATCTTTACAATTTCCTTCTACCCAACCTCTTCATAGGCCCACCCAACTATCTTCAAAACCCATTCCAAATCCAAATAATAAATTAGCCTAGCCAACTTAGAACATTGAGTAACCAAAGTTTCTAGACTATATGATTACCCCTCTTGATCTAAATATTGATATTCATATTAGATCAAGAAGGGTACTTGATAGGGATTCAACTATTATCATAGAAGAAAAAAATGAGGAAAAATTTATAATACAATAATAGATGATACAACAACAAAAAAAACTTCCTATACTTCTCCAGTAAATCAGCACACTACATCTAAAGATCCTCCATTTCTAGAAAGATTAAATGTAGAGAAACAATTGAAAGTAGAGCAGCGATTAATACCATCTGATTAGGATATGCTAGATGAACTAAGGAATGTTTGTATTCATATTCCTTTACTACACACAATAAAATATATTCCAATTTATGTGAAAACAATAAAGGAATTATTCTTAAAGAAATGAGGAAGAAAAACAAAATGATCCACAAATAGTACATCTTATTGGTCAAGTAGTAAATATCATGATGGGAAATGCATATTTTGAAAGATATCTTGTTTCGAGAAGTCTCATACTCAAAACTCACATTAGTAATGTTCAAATTCCAAATACATTAATGTATTTAGGTGCAACAAGAAATTTCATGACAAAAGTGTAATGAATGATTTGCAATTGAATTATATTTGTTACACACCATCTTAAAATTAGCCAATATATTTACTATTGAACCATAAGGGGTGTTAGAAGATATTCTTGTTAAATTATATTCATGGGAATATCTAGTTGGTTTTATGGCCTTAATACCAAAACCAACTTGGGAGGTCATCCATTAATCTTAGGAAAACCATGGTTAGCCATGATTGATGCATTTATTAGTTATCAATTAAGAGACATGACAATATCCAATGGTAATGCAACAAATAAATTTACACTATATCCTCTGACAACAAAAAATCATTGAGTAAGAAAATATTGAATAGATTGATGATATAAATGATGATAAAATATTAAAACCATATTAAAAACTTCCCAAGCTATGAGTTTCAAACAACATATTGAAAAAAGTAAAATTACAAATTTCATTAATAATTGTAACTTTACTCAATATATTTTGGGGTAGTCTTATTTTACTCATATCATGGGCAAAAATCTTCAAGAAAGTTATACTATATGATTTTTTTCATCATTATGGTATTCTATGCAATCTATATATTCTATGTCAAAGTCTAATAACATTATTCTAGAGATTAATCTAGGAAAAACTTTAAATATTAATTCTAAACTAGATTAATCTAAAAATTGCAATTAGTTCAAATGTTGCAAAACCATGGTAATGCATTTGCATGTGAATATATTAATATGTGAAGAATAAATCCTAATACATGTATGCATCATATTTATATTCAAGAAAATTCCAAACCTATCAAACAACCTCAGAGACATATGAATCCTATTTTAAAATATATTGTAAATGAGGAACTACAAAGATTGTTAAATGTGAATTTCATATACCCAATTTTAATAGTTAGTGGGTATCACCATTAGCAATTGTCCCCAAAAATAATGATAAATGGAAAATTATCATAGACTAAAAAGAATTACACAAAGTTACTCTAAGATGTCATTTTCCTATGCCTTTTATTGATCAAGTCTTCGATACCTTAGCAAGTAAAAATATCTTTCTTTTCTAGATGGTTTTAGTGGATATAACTAAATACAAATTGCACTATAAGATTAAGATAATATAACATTTACATGTCCCTTGGGAACATATTCTTATAGAGTATTACCCTTTGGATTGTGTAATGCTCATTCTACCTTTCAATAGGTTATTCAAGGTATTTTCTCTAACTTGGTGCACGAATGTGTAGGGGTATAAAATTATGGAAATACTTTTGAATAAGCTATGGGAAATATCAAAAAAATCTTTGTAAATGTCAAGAAACGGATATTTCTTTAACTTATGAGAATTATCATATGTTTTTAATTGATGGAGTTGTTTTGGGTCACTCTGCTTCATGTGTAGGTATTAGAGTTGATCCAACCAAAATAGAAGTTATTACTAAACTTCTTATACATAAAACTCAGAAATATGTGAGAAGTTTCCTAGGGAATGCAAGTTATTATAGAAGATTTATAGAAAATGCTACAAAAAATATCCTTGTCAATATTTAATTTGCTTATTAAAGATAGTGAATTTTTCTAGCATATCCCTTGTCAAGTTGTTTTTGATACACTGAAATAAAAATTGAAAAAATAAGCACCTATCTTAAGACAACCAAATTGGTCTCTTCCTTTTGATGCTTTTGATACTGCTTTAGTAGCTATCTCGGGACAAAAAGAACATCATTTTTTTATGTTATTTATTATGTCAGTAAAACTTTAACATTTGTTGAGTTAAATTACATTGTCATTGAAAATGATTTTATTTTAGTGGTTCAAGCCATTAACAAATTTAGACATTATATCACTAGGTATCAGACCTTTATTCACATTGAGAATTTTTCCATTCAATATTTGATGAATAAATCAAAAACCAGTGGTAGAATTACTACATGGATTTTATTGTTATAGGAATTTAATATCACAATATTAGATAAACCTGGAAAAGAAAAAACAATAGAATATTTTCTCTCTAGAATTAATAATCATAAGGAATCAATTTTTGTAGATTATACTTTTCATGTTGAGCATTTGTTTGAAATTTCTATTGAAAATCCTTGGTATGAAGATATTTCTAACTATGTGGCTATAAGAAAGTTACCTCAACAATAATCACTAAAAGAAAAGAAAAGGATCAACAGACTGAGTGCCTTATATTATTAGATAAATGGCGATTTTTTTCGTACAGGACCTGATTTAATAAGTCGAAGTTTTGAGAGAGAAGAGAAAGTGTTTGATATATTTAAAGCATGCCATGATGGTCCATGTGTAGCTCATTTTGTTGAAAAAATAAATGCATACAAATTCCTTTTTGGGGATTATTGGCTTACTCTTTTTAAAATTTCCAAGTAATACATTAGAATTTGTGATAGTTTCCAAAGGATGGGTTGACCAGTGCAAGAAAATGAAATGCCTCTATAACTTCAGGTACTTATAGAGCCTTTTTGAAAAACAGGTTCTAGATTTTGTAGGACTAATCACTCCAATGTCCAAGAAAATGAGGTATATTTTAGTCTGTATTGATTAAGTTACAAAATGGGTAGAAGTCAAACCTATTTTCTATGCTACTAAGAAATTTGTTGTGGATTTTCTATTTGAGGAAATATTTGATCATTTTCATTTCTCAAGAGAAATTGTTACATATCAAGGCACTTAGTTTACATCCAAGCTTGTTCAGAAGATTATGGAGCAATACAAGATTAACCACCAAAAGTCTTCCACATACCATAAATAATCCAATGGGAAAGTGGAATCAACAAACAAAGTTCTTGAAGCAATTTTAACTAAGAAACATCATTTGCATTGTAAAAATTAAGTAGACAAGATTCCAGAAGCACTTTGGGTCTACCAAATTACATGGACAAATACTATTGGGTATACACCATATGAGCTCGTATATGAGAAGCAAGTTTTTCTTCCTAGTGAATTCCAAGTGAAGACTTTTAAAACAACAATCAAATTGGGATTGGATCTCTGAGAAGCACAACAAAGGGTAAATCAACTCAATGAAATGGATGAGATATGAAAACGTGTAATTCAACAAACTAAAATCATCCAATAGCAAAGAATGAAATGGCATGATAGGTCCATAAAAAAGAAGAAATTCAAACTAGGTGATTAGGCTCTGTTATTTGAATATAGATTTGAGAACTTTAAATGAAAGTTCCAAACTCAGTGGTTAGAACTATATGAAATAGAGACATTTTTTAATAATGGATCAGTGAAAAAAAATAATGATGAATATGGACCTTCTTTTCTAGTTAATGGGAATAGATTAAGGTTATATTGAAATCCATTAAAAAATAATAATTTTGTTCATAATCTACTTCAAGAATCAAGAATGGAAATAGTGAGTGAGGGAAATTCTCCCCCTATTCATAACTCAAAACTAATTTTTCTTTCGGTATAATATATATATATATATATATATATATATATATATATATATATATATATATATATATATATATATATATATGAAAAAAAATTAAAAAATAAATTACAATTGCGAAAACCAATTTCCTGGCACAAGTGTGCATGAATTATGTTTTAATACAACATTTGGCAAACATAATTTGGCCTTTTTCAACATTTTTCTAAGATATTTAGTTCAATCTTTTATTTCCTCTTTTAAGAAGTAAATTAATTCTTTTACAACAGCCAATCAATAACAATTTTAGAAGTATTGAGATTTCTTTCCGATCAAGTTCCAAACAAAGATCAGCTAAAAACTTAGAGGAATCCATAAAACAAGATTAGTATCTTTCATAATTTTTGTGGTTACATCAACTTTTAGTATCTATTGAAAGTATCTTATTCATTTTCTAGCATATATTTGTGGCACGATAATGAAATTCATGCATCCTTTCATGAAATTCATTGTTTATGATTTGAAATCTTGTAATTCATCAGACAGCTTCATAAGGTTTTCAATATTATGCAGGATCAACACTAGCAAATAAAAATAAAAACTTTTGCTCCTGCTTCACAACAAATAATCAATTTCTGGATATAGGTAAATCAAAGTTAAAAATTACTTTTTAGATTGTATTTACAATAAGAGTGATGAAATATAAGTATGGACAATAACATAACTCATAGCTCACAACCTACCATACTCTGAATTATTTGATAACACTCAAAACCATAATTGAACAAACAATCTCAAAACCATGCATGTTATGATGTGTTAATCAAATGATATCATGAAATATTCGATCCACTCATTAATTAGCAAATAATTCAGAATCAGAATGATCATTCTCATCATTATAATGCAAGTTTTATTATTACTTGGATTGTTTCAAAATCTTCCATTCTGCATCATCTCCAATCTAAATCCTTTCTCGACTCCTTTTTATTCCATCACTACTTTCTACTTTACATTCCTTCATTACTTCTTTCATTTGACCCAAGGGTGAGAGCATTTTCAAGATCCAGCTTCCCTAACATCGAAAGTTTTAAATCACACCAGTTGTGACATGAACCAATTTCCATAAATCTCTTTGATGTTTATTCAAAGTGCAAGAAGAGGTTTGAAAAAGTAGAGCAGATGCCATTCTTACAAAAATTCAAAGGATATGGCAATGGAGTCACCAAGGTATTTTTCCAAGTCCTTTAATGGGACTGTAGCACAAGTTAGTGATGTTCAATTGGATTTGGCAGTGTCTTTTGTTGTAGAAGTTATAGGGTTGCCATAAAGTGGTGAAAATGGTTTAAAAATCCAAAAATCAAAAGTTAAGTGTGAATAAATTTCTGAAGGACCATGCTCAAGAAACAAATTGGAATAAACAGATACCAATGACAGCATAAAAGAAGTGGCAAGATGAACTATTCATGCTCTAGAAATATGTGACATGAAAAGAAAGGTATGGCCATGTATTATTCTACCACCTTCACTTGTTAATGCATTTTGAAAAGGGGTATGAAATCAATGTACCATTTTATTTCATTAGTAGTTTGAATAATATGGATCTTAGCATTCAACATAGTTCCAAAAACTTTTGAGGAGTTTATACCACTATGGGTTAGTAATGATCTTGATTGAAGCCCAATTTCAACATAAAATGATAATTGGAAGGAATTTCTAGTGACAAATCACTTCAAATAATCACCTCAAAAACAAGAGGTTAAAGGTTCAAAATATAGCAAAGCCAAAAGTTCAAAACCTAAACCTACAGATTTCAATGAAGAAACAAAACAAAATTTTTACGGTTCAATTGAAAGAATACTAAAGCAAGGACGTCTAATGCAAAAATTTTGAAAACTATATCTACATATTTCAATGAAGAAACAAAAGAAGAGATCAAGGTTTCAAACACTGTGCTAGGTAAATCTAGAGGATGGCCACAAGGAAAGAAGGTAAAATGGACTCAAAGTAAAATAAAAGAGGATCCACAAGATAAAAAATATAGAGGAAACATAAAAAGATGAAACCCTAACACAAATGCATAGTTAAAAAACTGAAACTATAAAGAAAAATAAGAATAAGGTTTAAATTGAAATACTCAAAACTACAAGGAGTATGGCCAAGGGACTAACTACAAAGACAAAATAGGATGAGGAGATTCAAGATCATCCAATAATAGAAATTAGGGAATCCTATGAGGAGCATGAAAACTTACAAGAAAAAGAAATCTCTAAAAAATTTAGCAAGAAGTGACCAAGGAATAAAGTTATATCTAAGAAAGTCCACATGAAGAGGACAACAATTAAAGCAATTATGTCTTCACCATCACCGATTCCAAAACTAGAATTGAATAGCACAAAAATTTGATAGTGCACAACAAGAGATATATGACTACATTAAGTCTTTGGAAAAGAACAATACACTAGAATCAGCCTACAAAGAGGCACCATCTACCTTTTCTTGCATTCATGTACCATTTGCTTCTAAATCTCTCAAAGAATATGAGACAATAAAGAAAATGAAAGAACAAATCAAAGAATTACAAGTATTAGAGAATTATATAAAGGATAAAAATCAAACACTGAAGAATCAAATTAGAAGATGTTGAAAATAATGTAGAGTTGGTATCGAAATACAAAAAACTCAAAGAAATCAACAAAATACTTCATCTAAAAATTAAGAGACTAAATGCTAGAATTTTAATAAAGAAGCCTACATGGTCAGCGTCAATGAATAAGCAAAGGATGCAAAAGTAGAAATTTGGATATTCTAATCCAAGCCATAAAAACTCTGGTGAAGTAGAGATGACCTCACAATTTCTTAAATTTTGACTTTGCATGAGGACGTGAAAAACTTTCTATGTGGGAATGTTGGACTCTTGAAATAAACTCTTTTTTCCATTATGTTGTCACCATTTTTTCATCAAAACTCATAATACCAGTTACCTTATGCTTTATTTTTCCTTATTGTTATAAACTCATTTTATGAGTTGCATGATCATACACCAAGGACCATTTGAGGTAAAATGTTCATTCTTCATATATTTTCATTTATTTTTGTAAAATCAATTTAAAATTTGTTTTGATGATATAGTTACATAATCATAAATTATATAACTACATGAAATTATGTAGCCATTAACTAATTTTGTAGCATATTCATAGTTCTAGATGGGTACGAGCATACCTAAATGAGACTAAGAATTGGAGGAGACCATAAATGTAGACTTGAAGATTATCCACCTATCAACCCAATTCCAACACTCTCCAAGTCAACATAAGATCCAAGTCAACGCTACATTCAACATCAACTATGCAGTGGCAGAGTAACCGAATCGATGGCACATCATTTGGATCAGTGGCAAAGCATTTGAATCGATGGAAGAATACACATATTAGAGTCCCAGTTAACAAACCATGCTCAAATAATGATACCATGTGTGAGAAATTATTGTGTCGATATCATGAATTTATCATACACTAATTAATTATTCAATTTTGCGAATCCATAAATATATGATAAGTGATATCACCTACTCTAAGAATCCACATATAGATCTCTAACAATATACATTTGAATGTATAAATGTTGGTAGTGTGAATTGAAGAAAATAATATCTAAATTTGAAAATGAACTATGTACTTGTTGGGATGGGGTCCCCTAGGGTCAATTTTGGGGCAAAAGCCTAAGGTATGTTGTATAAATATGTAAAACCTCAGAAAATTGTGGTCACGGAGTGCATAGACAATTAAAGAGTCATAAAAGGTTTTTACCCTTCTTTATGTAAGTTGAGTCAGCTTTTTGAGGATCTATCCATGGTCCATGGACCATGGGATTGTATAAATAGGTGTGTCTTAGGATGTCTAAAAAAGGTAATGATGTTTGGTCTATAGGAGAAGTCTAAAGAGTTAGCGAAAAAGAGTAGGAAGAAAGGCTCTGTAGATGTGTGCACATAGGCCTAGAGTAGAGCCCGTAGCTGAGTGCGCAGACCCCTGCAGTTGAGTGCGCAGGGAAGTCTTGAGTCTGTAAGCAGAACTAAATACTAATAAGGAATATTGTTGTAGAAATATCTGTGTTTATCTCTTTACTTATGTTTTATATGAATGCGCTTTATGATGCGATGACTAATGAGTTTATGAATTAATGATGTATTGATGTGTGACTTTACATGATTTATACTATTACATGAACACAAATAATGTTAATTGTTTACATGAAGATTATCTTGTTGTATGTTGAATTTATTGAACACTTAAGCCGATTTGAGTAATTACTGAGCTATAAGCAATATTTGATGCACGTAAGTAGTGGATTTTCCTAGACCTTCGTGGAGGTGTAGAAGCTGATTAAATCGAGTTCCATCGATAAGCCATTGAAGGCTTATCAATCTATGCGAAGGTAGAATTAAGGCATAAAATGACATTACATTGATCTCTGGGTGCGGAAACTTGGTTCTAGCATACCCCCACACTGCTTTGGGTGAGACTTCAGTCCGCGCTCCGTGGATTAATGCCGAAAGGGCCAATACTGTAGGGATTTGTTTGGCGAAACTAACTCTAAACCTGGGTCAGGACCCACTAAGCCAACAAATAGTTTTGTTGTTGGGACCAAGATTTGCATAAAGAGATGTGTGATGTCGCATCACTGGAATCGAACAAAGAAAGAAATGAGAAGTGGTAGTATAGAAAGATCCATGAATTCACAGAGCAAGAAAATAGAAATCTACACCTGACGAAAGAATAGTGCTTGGATAGATACCTATACACAAAAATACACGAGATTTTCTTCTGGACCTTCCCGATCAAAATATATGAGTCGATCGCTGAATTGGCAGGATGACCAAGGAAGGTGGAGGCTTGATGGTCCAATAGTGTGGACCTCGGAGCTAGTACGAAGATTGTAAGCTTCTGAATATAATATCGCACGCATTGTCGATCACTAGCTTGATCGAGTCATAGGAGGATTTGTGACAGAATTCACGGTCGATACCTCGGTCAGCTACAGCGAAGTAGAGAGACACTTTTCCAAGGGATCGCGAGGTAAGTATTTGAGATCTTTGAATACCTACATTAAAATGCTCTTGTGTGAAAAGCGGGTTATGCCACTACCTTGATGTTTTGATCTACGCAAAGTGGACAAATCTTTAGAAATCAAGAAAGAAAAGATCTAGAATAAATCCCATTGATAGGACCTCCTTTGAGTGACGGCAAGGGAGTGCTACAGGCCTCATCGAGAGGTGTTGTAGAGTTGACAAGACAAGGTTTTCTACAAATTACTCATATGCCCACACCACCTCCACCTTCACCTCCACAACATACACCTTCGCCCACACCGCCACCACCTCCACCACCGTTCAATATGTCAAATACGATGAAGTTTCCCGTTTTCAAGGGCTTTCGAAATGAGGATCTAGACCAGTTTTGGTTCGTTTGCAAAGGCTATGTGGACAACACAGAATATTACAGATGATCATATGAAGAAATCGCAATTGGTTACTGCTCTAGAAGATCACGTGTTGACTTGGTACATTAAGTAATGCAGTAATAATTCGTTGGCATCATTAGTGGATACTTAGACTGCATTGAACAAAGAGTTTGGAAGGCCTAAGTCTGAAACACAATCAGTGGTGGGGTTCAAGGAAATCACCATGAGGATCGGTAAAACACCCTGGGAGTTGGATCAAAGACTGAAGTGTATAATCCACGAAGCCAATATGAATCTCATAGATAGTCAACACCATGATAGGTTTATAGTTGTGCTCTTGCCTCACTTAAGGATTGCTTTGTCACAACAAAAGATAGGGACTTAGGTGGAAGCACTGGAGATCGCAATGAAATTACATGAGACCCTTATCCAAGACACAACGTTAGGAGTTCAATAGATTCATGCGAAGTTGTAAAACCTTTGGTTGGAGCTTTAGAGCTTGAAAAAGGAGAAAGCGGTTTGGCCAGAGGTGCATGAAAAAGTTTGGTGCCTCAAGTGTAAGAACCAGGGGCATGATAAGGATCATTGCCATATTTTCATGAATTATATGGCACGAGGACAGCCCATGCCTCTGAGGCAGGAAGCCCCAGCAAGACCAAGTATAGGGACCATGTTGTGGTGCACTATCGGTCAAGTCGTAGGAAAACATGTAATAGAAAATTTCCACTTACTGCAAAAATTTATGTAGACACCGCAACAGTTATTCTGCAATTTCTATAAATTGGTAGGCCATGATGAGCGTAACTTCCATAGCTATGAATTGATGATGGAAAGAATGTCTATGTATCAAATTGAAATGGAAACTTGACCTCTGGATCAAGGTGTTGGGGGAGCGCGCAGAGGATATCAGGGTCGAGGACGAGGCCGAGGAGGAGGAGCACCTGGTAGAGGTCAGGGACAAGTTATTTGCTATAATTGTGGAGTGCTAGGACACTATGTGTGGGAATACACAAGCCAAACACGCCCTTCATGCTAGTATTGTACTCAGTTTCACCATGCAATAGAGGAATTCCCTATAATGATAGCTAAGATGCAGAAGAGAAAGGCGCAGCCTCAGCAACCTACCCATAATTTACAGATGTTGAGGGCCAAGCCCCGTAAAGAGGATCCCAACGTGAATATTGTGCTGTGAAGCAGGATGATGACCGGCTATGATAAAGGAAAGAATCCTGAAGAGAGTGAGTGGATTTGCAAGGCTTTAGAAAAGGAGAGTGGGTTTGATCTGGAGCGCACAAAGGAAACATTCATGGCAACAAAGAAGATCTTCGTTGAAGCCTCTACCTCAGGTAGTCGAGATAATTTATCTGAAGAAGTTGACCCCTCTATGCTTACCACCTTTTTGGAGACTTGTATGAAGCTGATGTGTGATAGAAAGGCTGTGAAAGGGTCACAAGAACTGATAAACAGGTGTGATGGTAAGGAAACTGCTCCTGAAGGGAACCACACAGTCAGAAAGATAGGAAAACACAAGACGAGAACAAGGCACGAGATGAGGCTCACCGCACAAATAGGAGAATATGAAATGGATCAAGTTATTTTGGATCCAGGGTCAGATGCGAATGTTTTTTCTAAGAAAACGTGGGAAATAATGGGGAGACATATGCTGCAATGATCTCTGATTCAAATAAGGATGGAAAATCAACAGAAGATTATCCCTATGAGGATATTGTGTGGAGTAATCGTAGATATAGAAGGTGTGAGCGCGTTGGCCAATTTTGAAGTAATAGAGATTTTTGATGACAACAATCCATACCTCACTCTCCTTGGAATTGATTGGGCTATTGATATGAATGGGGTCATCAATTTGAAGAAATGAACAATGTCATTTGAGAGGAAATCGTTCCGTGTAGTAGAACCATTGGACCTTGCAGAAGGATTGTGCTACATTGAACCAATCTACGATTATGGGAAAGTGACGACGATTTGGACCAAATCTATAAAATAAAAGTGTGAGATCAAGATTGAGTTAATTTGATAGTTTATGGATGCATTGCAAGGGACCGCAAAAGTTCCTGTACATCAGATTCAGATGAGGAATTGGAACACTGGCAGAACAGGTTGCAGGAAGTATCTACGCTATGCTGTAATATGATGACTAAATCATTGTGCTATGTATCATAGGAGGTAAGGAGTTTGCCTTATTATGATGGTCTAACTGACGTAGATAGATTTTTGGATGCATTTGAAAGGGAAGTACCAAAGAAGCATCGCTTCCAAGCCTTGAATCTAGCGCTGTGCGCTACACTTGCAAGGTGGTGGGGTATGCATAAAGATAGTTTTGATAAGTGGCATGATTATAGGAGAATGATGAGATTGTGGTTTGGTCGCCAAAAAGTTTGGCTAACAGAGAGATATGATGGGAGGAATGATCCACGTGATCTATTGGAAAAGTGGACTAAGGTCTATGGAACGGAGCCGAAGCCAGAGTGGGTGCACATATTCTATCACACTTTGGACATCATTCCTATGAACTAGTACTTGGAAATGGAGCTCCGCTATGGCACCGCACAGTGGGATATTTTAAGAGAGGGATTTTTTATGACATTCAAATTTGAGGATGGGTTCAAATGCATTGATGAGGCATTGCAGGAAGTCAAGGCAAAAATCTTTAGAATACCATAGGATCCTTTAGAATTGATTCAACCAGATTGGAGTAGCTAGCTACGCCATGCACTGGAGTGATATAATGTGACTGCCAAAGAATAAGATGAGGATCCAAGGAACATTAATATCCCAGAGGTAGATGGCCACCACAAAGTTGAGGTACCGTGGATAGAGAATCCAGATATCCCTGCGCCACTAAAAACTAGGAAGGTAAACATTGGCACAGAGGCAGAGCCAAAATTTGCGAAGATTGGGGACTTGGGATGATGCCATAGTAGATAAGGACGCTGAGTTGCTCCGTGAATGTCAAGATTTGTTCCCTACAATTTTTTTCAGAACTGAAAGGTATCAAAGGGAACTTAGGTTTAATAAAGATTTCCTTGAAGCCAGACGTGAAGCCGATTAAGCAAATACCATATCGCCTTAATCCCAAGTATAAAGAAAAGGTCTGCTTGGAGTTAGATAAGATGTTGGAGGTAGGTATTATTGAACCAATGAAGGACTCTGATTGGGTGATCCCAATGGTAGTCCAGGAAAAGATGCAATAGGGTGAGATACGAATTTGCATAGATCTTAGGAAGCTTGACGATGCTTGCATGCATGATCATTTTCTGACACCATTCACAGATGAAGTACTGGATAATGTTGGAGGGTAGGAGGCTTATTCATTCACTAATGGGTTCTTTAGATACCATCAGATTAAGATCGCACCAGAATACAGGAGCAAGATGACCTTCGTGACAGAGTGGGGATGCTTCCAGTATATCGTAATGCCTTTTGGACTTAAGAATGCACCGACGATATTCTTGCGCATAGTCATCACAGCATTCAAAGAGTTCATTCACAAATTTTTGGAGGTATATTTTGAATATTGGATAGTGTTTGGACTACTAAAGCACCATGTAGCTAGTTTGTGCTTGATGTTGGATACATGCCGAAGGTATCAGACACCCAACTTGAAGAAATGCTTATTTTGCATCCCTTTCATAATCTTGTTGGGTCATGTGGTGTAAAAACAAGGATTAATAGTGGACCTTTCTAAGATCACGATTATAGTTAATTTGGAGGTGCCAAGAAGTGTCAAACAGCGGCGCGGAACACTGGGTCATAAAGGGTACTATCGGAAGTTCAAAAGAGTTATGCCCAAATTATCGCGCCTATGGAGAAACTGCTGAAAAGGGACGCTACATTCTATTGGGATGAAGAATGTCAGCGGAGTCTGGATGTATTGAAGGAGAAAATGGTCATCGTGCCGATCTTAGTCTTCCCAGATTGGGAGAAGGAATTTCATGTGCATGTGGATGCTTCATGTATTACATTAGGAGCAATGCTAACATAGGTTGGTGAAGGAGAGATGGATCTCCCTGTAGTGTTTGTGAGCAATAAGTTGTATAAGGATGAAAATAATTACTCAAGAACAGAGCACGAAGTGTTGGCTATGGTGTACATGCTCCAGAAGTTCAGACATTACCTGCTAGGTGGACATTTTAAGATCTAAACAGACCATTCTACATTGAAATATCTAGTAAATAAGCCTGTGTTGGGGGGGGAATATGCCAATGGTTGTTGTTATTTCAGGAGTATGATTTCAAGGTGATTGTGAAGAAATGAAGATTTAATGAAAGCCAAAACCATCCGTCGCGCATTGAAATAGGAGAAGAGCCTACCAGTTTGGAGGAAGGGATGCCTGACGCGTAGCTCTTCACGGTGCAAGTCATGGATAATAACTTTGTGGACATTATCCACTTCCTGACTATAGAAAGGGCTCCAGATGGATACACTAGTCATTAGAAGAAAGAATTGGTAGTGCGTGTGGCAACCTTTTCAGTTATTGCAGGGCATTTGTACAAGATGGTATCGGATGAGATACTTCGACACTATGTGCCCAATTTTGAATGAAATAGTATCCTCACTGAAGCTCATGGAGGAGTTGTAGGAGGGCATTATGTAGGAAAAGAAACAACACAAAATATTTTATGCGTCGGGTTGTGGTGGTTGACACTACATAAGGATTCTAAAGAATATTGTAGGGCATGCGACGGATGTCAGAGAATGGGAAAGCCATCGTGGAGGGATGAGTTGTCTCTAAATCCACAGGTGTTATTGCAGCCATTTGAGAACTGGGAAATTTATTTTGTAGGATTGATTCAGCGTCCAAGAAAGAAGACGGGTGCGCGGTATATCATCATGGTGACCGAATATTTGACTAGATGGGCGAAGGCACAGCCTGTGAAGGGCTGTATAGGGGCAACAACAGCACAATTTTTATTTGAATATGTGTTAACTAGGTTTGGTTTCCTGAAGGTACTGATGAGTGATCGTGGTACGTATTTCCTCAATGAAACGATCAGCGCACTGACAGAAGAGTTTCAGGTTTATCATTAGGAGAGTACGCCATATCATCCTCAAGCCAATGGAACGGTTGAAGGTTTTAATAAGATATTGGAGAATGCGTTGACAAAGGTTTGAAACACGCAGTGGAATGATTGGGATGTGTGTGTACCAATAGTGTTATGGGCTTACAGAACTACTTGTAAGAAGCTTACTGGTCAGAAACCTTTTAGGTTGGTCTATGGTGTAGAAGTTGTGATGCCTATGGAATATATTGTGCCTAGTCTACACAAAGCAGATTTCACAGGAATGGTGGACCGTGGAGCCTTAGAATAAAGGCTCGCATAGCTAAGAGAGATTGAGGAAGATAGATATTTGGCTGGATTCCTTCAGCATGTTCAATAGGAACATGAAAAAGCTTGGCATGATGGGCACATCAAACTATGGACCTTGAATGTAAATGATTTGGTTTTATTATATGACAGTAAGTTTGATAAGTTTCCAATCAAATTTCAAATGCACTGGCTGGGGCCATATGTTATCAAAGATACATATGGTGGAGTAGTTTAGCTCACGAAGTTGAATGGAGATCCATTTCCAGGAAGGGTAAATGGAACTTGATTGAAACCATATACCAAGGATATGGACCAATGACTACATTACAGTAGCACAGTCTTAGCACTCCAGGCAACTACAAGGAGGCGTAGGACTATAAACTACATTGCCCGATTTGTAGAGCTACATGACAGGGGGTCTGTGTGAAACAGGATGATGTCATAGTACCAGACGAAGTGCGAAGGGAGCTGCACTATAGGGGGAAAGACTGCACAACACATCCAGAAAGTGACCGAGTCACTGTTCATGATTTGGCAGTGAAGATACGGTTAAGAGGAGGTGGGGGGACATTTAAGGCTGAATTTAAGAGTGAAATATTTGGAAATCTACTGCCAATTCAACATTTATGGACATATTTTGGGGGGAATGGTGGAATTTGAATTCAAATTCGCCTATAAATTACGTGTGGTCGTCCAGCAAAAAACACTTTGCATCCTTAGAGTTTTTGTGCTAGGCTATCGATTTTTTATGAATCCTCAGTTTTTCACTGATTTGGTCGATGCTTCTGTCTTTGATAAGTTACCTGAGGATACCTAATGGTTTATTCTCAACACGATGTCTGGACCAGGAGAGACTGCTAGCACAGGAGGAGTTGTTGCCTTTGAGGGAGCTACTCCAAAGGTGATGAGCATGGAGGCTCCAACTACAATACCTATGGTGCCGAGATCACCTAGGCCAAAGCCTACGCCAGTGAAAGAAGTCCCCAAACCCAAGAAGGAAAAACAGAAGAATCCCATACGGTGCGCGATTCATTGAGGAAGCATGTTGCTACTCAGGCCCAGAAGAAACAAAAACCGAGTTTTAAGGATAAAGGGAAAGTGGCGGACCTCAAGATCGAAGAGGGCGTGAAGGACATAGATACCGAGGGGGTGGATCCTATATCAAAATTGACGGATTACATCCCTTTGTGCAAGGGAAAAGTGAAGGTCCCTAAGGACCCAGATGTAGGAACATTCCTCCTCAATACACCCTTGTTATCGAACAACCTCACTTTTGAAGGTCTGCGCTTGGCACGGATCCCACATTTGAAGTTAGAGGACTGGGATTTTGCAGACCACGAGTGGTTCCCCCACCTTGCTATAGACACCTATATGAAGAGGGTCTTCTACAAAGAATTTGGTGTCACCATGTTGGAGCCTATGAAGCGGATTTTCGGAGTGAACCAGTCAGGATTTTTGAACCTATTGTGGGTGCCCCACTAACACCACTCCAATATCAGCTTGATTGTTATTAAGCATTTATTGTGCTTGGTGCATGATGGATGCTTGTAGCTGAGCACACTGACCCCTATCACTGATATGCTGATCCATAGGATCACGTTGTTGCCACACTTAGGATTGAAGTCGAAGGAGTAGTTTGGCAGAAAGACAAGTGAGCGCAACCTCACTGAAAAGATGAAGGAAAAGTTCAAGCTTGTGAAGAAGCCGCGTGGGTACTCGATCACCTCAATTACTGACCCCGCGATAAATGTTGCCACATAGATTCTTTCTAGAAAGGTTACGATAAAATGTCACACGGATGAGGTTTTGGCGCCAGTGATCTCTTTGGCTACACAGTGCGCAGAGGGTGTGTAGTTCAACTAGGTGTGCTACCTTTGTAGTGAGTTCCTCGCGAACTGCCGAGAGGTGCAGGATGAGAGTAAAACATTCCACTATTCATGGTTTTTGCTCTCGATTGTGCTCATTGCTTGGGATCTGCTGGAGGACATTCATTTTCCTCCCATGGAGAAATATTTGCCGAAGGCTGCAAAGTTTGCCTCCCTCTGGGAAACAAAGGACGTCGAGCGCATCATAGAGACTAAAGTATTCTAGGTGTTGATGGAGGCGAGAATTCGCATGGCCATCAACCAGAAGCCACAGTTGTCCCTGACTGTGTTTGAACAACTTTCAGGGTATGTGGAGTTTAAAGCTGACTTCCACCACGTATACATCTAGGTGCGGAAGGGTCCGCAGCAAAAATAGTTTGACCTACCTTACCTCACTACATATGATGCTATTTAGGAGGTCATCAAGCGTTGGTCGATAAATTGGCATTTTCCTTCCGATATGGCCAAATGCACTAGCAAGTCCGCGGAGACAAACAAGAAGGAAGTGGTCAAGCAGAAGATCCAACAATTGGCTGAGAAGCGAAAGAAAGAGGCCGAGGAGAAGGCTCGAGTGGAAACGGAGTGCGCCATGAAGCAGCAGGCCAAACAAGAAGAGTGTGACTTTGAGCATAGTGGTAAGTATCCTTCGTCCAAACAGAGGAGGAGGAGTATTCAGAGTAGGGAGGTGGTGGTGAGGAGGAGCATAGCACTCCCTTCCAGGCCAAACGATATAGGGAACGAGGAAAGGAAGGGCCACAAAGAAATTGAAAGAGACCAAGTCGTCGCTGGACCCAATTACTCTGACAGATGGTGACCTTGATGAGATTGGAGACAAGGTGCACGATACCATGGTAGAACTACTACAGCAGTTTGAGAAGCAGCAATAGCAGGCATTGAGTACCATTCAGAACGATCAATGCGAGCTGCAAATTCAGACGAATAGGATCTAGGAAGGCGCAGGGCAGATTAGTGTTGCATCAACAAGTTTGGCACTGGGGACCACTCAGGCAGCAAAGATGGTTCGATCACTGGATCTCTGGGTGGTCGCACTACTAGATGGATCTTTGAGCATGGAGGCGGTAGAGGAAAAGGCCATTGTGAGCTCTTTGAAGAACAACAACCTCAACCTAATCGTGCTTCCGAATGAGTACTTGCACACACTGCAAGCAGGGGTGGTAGCAGAATTCAAAGCTTGGGAGAAGCGCGCACTCAGCCTCATCAGCTAGTATAGAGTGAACAATGAAGAGATGTTCACTGAGAAGTCACAAAAGAAAATTTAGGCGTAGAATTCCCAGCTAGCGGCCGTGGTGGTAGAAGCCTGCAGAACAGTACCTGAACTGCATATACCAGAGGAAGCGTCATTGGAGGTGAAGATCAGAAAGTTGGTTGTAGGTGTGCGCAATGCACGGAAGTGGCCAGATTTCAATTCGAGCTAAACCTGAAGAAAATAGAGTTGGGGTTGAATTCATAGCCTTCAACTCCACCAAAGGTAAGGGAACAACACAAAGTCAATGTGAAGGATGGAGTCGCGACAGTGGATTCTACAGTGGTGGACTACACCGTGCTATTTGAATAGGCTATGGAGGTAGTCACGACCTTGCAGGAGGATCCCACCCTAGAGCTCTTGAATATAGAACTGTGTGAGCTCTAGACATAGTATGATGAAGTAAGGGAAACGGTGCGCACCATTGCTACAACACAATGGCTTGCTAAGTTGCACAAGGCGAAGCAGCTGCTTACACAGGTGGAAGCAGTGCAGAAGAAAGAGGTAGTCCTAAAGGCCATATTGGGGCCTTGGTTGGATGAGGCCTACATCATCTCCACCAACATTTAGGAGAAATTGGAGAACTTGCAAAATAAGCAGCAAAAAATCTAGCAAGATAGTGTAGGACCAACCATAGAGCAGCTGGTGGAACAGATCAAGCAGGTAGCCACACAGACTGTGGTTAAGGTAGGAGTGGCACGAGTGGAGCTAAGGGATCTTCACATTAATATCTCTACACCAACTGAGTGACTCGAGGGCGAGTCATGATCTTTGTGTTGAGAGCCTGTTGGGGTGGGGTCCCCTAGGGTCAATTTTTGGGCAAAAGCCCAAGTTTTGTTGTATAAAGATGTAAAGCCTCCACAAATTGTGGTCACAGAGTATGTATACAATTAAAGAGTCATAAAAGGCTTTTACCCTTCTTTATGTAAGTTGAGTCATATTTTTCAGGATCTACTCATGGTCTGTGGACCATGGGATTGTATAAATAGGTGTGTCTTAGGATTTCTAAGAAAGGTAATGAAGTTTGGTCTATGGGAGAAGTCTAAAGAGTTAGCGAAAAAGAGTAGGAAGAAAGCCTCTGTAGCTTTGTGCGCAGAGACCTAGAGTAGAGCTCGCAGTTGAGTGCATGGACCCCTGCAGCTGAGTGCACAAGGAAGTCTTGAGTCTGTAAGCAGAACTTAATACTAATAAAGAAGATTGTTGCATAAATATCTATGTTTATCTCTTTACTTCTGTTTTATATGAATGCGCTTTATGTTGTGGTGAATAATGAGTTTATGAATTAATGATTTATTGATGTGCAAATTTACATGATTTATATTGTTACATGAACACAATTAATGTTAACTGTTTACACGAAGATTATCTTGTTGTATGTTGAAGTTATCGAACGCTTAAGCTTATCTGAGTAATTACTTGGCTATAATTAATCTTTGATGCATGTAAGTAGTGGATTCACCTATTCAAGGTCCACAAAAGATAGTTGTAGACCTTCGCGGAGGTGTAGAAGTTGATTAAAGCAAGTTCCAACGATAATCCATAGAAGGCTTATCGATCTGCATGAAGGAAAACTTAAGGCATAAAATGACATTACATTGATCTCTAGATGTAGAAACTTGGTTCCAGCATCCCCCCATACTGCCTCGGGTGAGACTTCAGTCCACACTCTACAGATTGATGCCGAAAGGGCCAGTAGTGTAGGGATTTGTTTGGTAAAACTAACTCTGAACCTGGGTCAGGACCCACTAAGCCAACAACACTTTAGTATTATTAGTAATATAAAACTTTGTTGTTCATGAGTTAAAGTTGCAGTGCATGCTTATTTTATGTATTTGTTATTTTAGTTTCATAAGTTTTAATATTATAAGAATTTTTCATCAACATTCACTGAGCCATGAGGGCCCCTTTATTAAGGAGTGCATTGCCTCTTCTTCTTTTTCTGTTATGTATTTATTTATTCTACTTGTGTGGGTTTATTTGAATTTAGTTATTTAATTCATGTTACTTACAACTTGCATGCATAATAAGACTATTCAAAGGAATGATTAATTGAATTCATTATAGAATCGAATGGTAAATTTTGTAACTGTATTGCAGTAAGAATTATCTAAGGGATGATGATTTAGAAGTTTTTAAAATCGCCATTGTGCACATTTCTTTGAATTCATAGTTTCTCCATTTCCTTATCTAAACAATAGATATATTTTAAAATAATCTTCAATAATCAGTTTGGAAACTAAATATTGGATATGTTTTACATAATACTTCATAAGTTTACGAACTCAAATTGATGATTAAATGTAATGGAATTCTAGAATCAAAAGAATTGACTGACAAGATTCTTGGATTGGAAATCAGAAAAGGCACAATTGTCAAACCCTCTTATAAGTTTTCTCAACGAGGAAGGGTGGTTCACCTTAGATCAGATAACGAGAGGCCCAACACTCTATGGGAATCAAGAATGGGTCTTTACAAAGGACCTCCTCATTAAAGGAGAATTTTCTGAATCTTGTGCAATCTATATTTAGGATTTAAAATTCTACAATGTATCTCTTTCTAACCTTAAATATAATCTAATTTGGTCCCAAATTCCCAAGGGGATCTACAATCCAATTTCTATATACATGACTCAAATAGGTTCACATGCTCCCACTAACCTCCCTTGGTAAAGGAAAAATCTACAGAAACTAAACTACCATCCCAAATCTATCATGTTCATGTGGCTTCTTCTAAAACACAAGGCACCCACTTAGGACAATTTGCAAAAGAGGTCCTTTTAAGAACCTAGTATGTGCCTCTTATGTGAAGTTGATTTTGAAATTGTCTCACACCTCTTCATTCATTTCCCATTCTCCAAAGCAGTATGGAAGGAAATTTTCCAATTGGAAAATCAATTTTTTCTCCTAGGATGCAAACTTTGTTGAGGCAAACCTGAAAATCTAGATGCAAAACTCAGTTTCTTCAAAATAAAAGGCCCTTCCTCTCTTGATAGCATGAGATATATGGCTATAAAGGAATCACACTATTTTTTAAGATAGAATACCCATGCCTCTTAGAGAATCCATAAATAGTTTATCCTTAACAAGTGAAATCAACCTCCCCCTCAAGAAATAAGAAGCAATTTCCTCTTCAAGAAGTCTACATCAAAAGAAATTGATCATGGGTCTTTTTTGACAAGGAAGCATAGGGTTATCCCTCTTCAGGAGGATCTAGTGGAATTGTAAACATAAACAGTGATATATCCTTCATTGTCCTTGTCAATATTGGACAAGCCACCAACATCTACATTGAATTATTTGCTCTTAAACTTATCCTACATATGGAAAAAGAAAAAGGGCTCTAAAAGTTGCAAGTATACAAATACTCCATGATAGTAATCAATTGGATGAGGGGAACAACTCAAATACAAAATTATAAACTTCTCCCTCTATATACAAAAAAAATCATTCTAAAAATAGCTCTCTCAAAAATCTCTTTTGACCATCTCTACAAGCACAAGAACTAAAAATTTGGCTCCCTCTCAAAGAGTTGATTGGATTTGGACGTACACTTACACAAGATATAAAAACAAGAAGCAAGAAAACTACATGAATATTTTCGTAACCCTTGGGAATAACTGACATATCTACTTCCATTATTGTTCTTATCTTTTCATGTCTATAAAAACAATGATTTATTGATGATATGTGTATATAGGTGGGATCCATCCTGCTGACAATTATCAAAATTTTGGAAGATGATATCTAAAATATGTGTTGTAGCTAGTTAAGGGAGGGAAATGTATCTCCTAGCAGTTTTTATTGTGTTTTTTTTATTATTTACATTCAAAGGTTCATGTTGATCGGAGAAAATGTCCTAATCAACAATTTAAGGATACCACCCAGTCAAGATCTGTAACTTAGATCTATATCTGTTTAATGGCGGTTCCAACCAGTTCTATTGCGTCCAATTACCCTTTCTCTATATCTTTGTTGGCTTATAATATCTCTATTCTCTCACCAAAAGAGAAAGAGAAATCAAGATGACTCTCTTTCTACTAGCTTGGAAATAAAGTAATCCCTTACGCTGATTTGGGGCTCAGCCAAACCAATTCTAATGCTTTGCCTCCTTAAGAAGAGGACTTCAAGAAATGTGGTCTTTAAACTAAATGAAAATCTAACTCTATATTCCCTAAGAATATATCAATTGGATGAAGGATTATTCCTCCATGCAACCAAGAGAAAGACTAATAATAATTTGGATTTTAGCATGAAAATCTTATGATGAATATTTGGTTAAATAAATAGTTCATTTAACTGACATTGTAATTACTTATCATGTTATGTTTAAGAGATCAATTAATCATAGCTGCTGAATCACTAACATTAGGAAGTAGTTCACATAATGTTAATGAAAACAATAAATAATGAACCAATAACATTAGGAATTAGTTCACATAACATTACTAGTTATTAAATCAGGATAAGATAATAGACTTTTGAGTAAATAGTTACTCAGAAATATGATCTTAATAAGTAATGGCAAGAGATAAATGATAATAGATTTTTGTATTGAAGATCAGATATCTAATCTACAATATAAGAATCAATATTTACATTAGTGCACAATATAAATTCCATAGACATAATTCCGCTACCAAAAAGGAATGAAATTTGTTATTAAAAATATTAGTATCTTTATACAAACTAATAAAACCTCCTCTCTTGATCAATACAATATTTGATCCTCAACAAGCCTCCTCCAAGTCACAAACATTACTGATAGAAACAACAATTACAATAATGCAAACCCTCCTCCTTTTTACACAACTCTGAATTGAAAGAGACCAAACCCCAATCACATAAATCACATATCTTTGAAAGAATTTCCTATTCTAATAATGCCTCTCTATTCTACTCTCTACTCTATCTCGTGCATTTTCTTTTCCCCCTATCTTTGTTGAGGAGATTGTATTTATAAAGGGCTTAAGGTGAAATCGTGAAAATAACAACAACTCCATGTATCTCTTAATAACCGAGATAATTAAATCAATTAAATCAGGTGGTTTTTGCTTCTGTTGAATCGCAGGCCAAATGTAGATCACCTATGTTTGATAAAGTTCTTAGTTTAGCTTGTGTTGACAGTGTTGGACCCACCAACATGTAAGGGGAACTCCCTGGTAAGAAGTCCCAATTAGACCTCAGACTGTTTGGTGTAGGAGTCCCAGCAGTGGCACATACAGAAATGCCTTGACCATGATTTCGCACAGAGGCAAGTAAGATAACTCTACTGGTAGCAAGGGTGTGATAATTGCAGTGAGTCAAGGAAGGTGCACGAGGGGTTCTAACACACAGGGGTTGAGATGAGTGCGCCCCTTGGAAACCTGTGATAGCACTCGGCTTGGAAGGGAACACACGAGCGAAGATACATCACAACATGGAAGGAAAGTTAGCGAGCAATCCAAAGTGATGGTTAAACCAACAACAAATTTCATAAATATTCATACATACTTATACAGAATAGTCTATACATGCATGCGTAAGCAAACCAATACATATATCATTTAGAGTAAATCAGATAGCATAGAATACAATACAACATATGCATGAAACGTGTTGGATCTTATTACATAAAGAAGTGTAAGTTCCAGTCATACAATACATCCATGTCCAACCACTAGTTCCAATAGTGGAATTTTACAGCCACAACTGCCTACTCCTCTAAATGTTGAAATTTCTAAGTTTAACTTGTTAGAAATTCTTCTTGTACTATCTGATTTATTTCTTCCTACTTGTTTTGTTAATTATCAAGTTATTTACCATGTAAATATTGAAAATAAATACAAATATAGTCTCAACACATACAGATCATCAACTGATGGAAATAAGCACAAAAGTGACACCATTATTTTTGGACTAATGTCCCAGGAAAAAACCCAATGCGGGAAAACCGGTGTAGCTATCAGAGGGTTTTATTATTATGTAGTTTTTAGAATACAACCTGGGTGCCAGAAATGGCTCACCCAATAGAGATTTCCATCGGCAGTAGTACCTCTCATTCAGAGACATATATTCCATATACATCACTGGATGAACAATCCCACAGCAACACTGCAGCACTCCTTCTACTCTGCGTCACCCTATCTAGCTCTTCGGCTCCAATCTGCCCCACAAAATCTCCCAATGTCAGTGTCTATGGTTTGCTTCAGCCTCTCTGGCCTAGTGTCAGCCTATCTGGTCCATCGTCAGCCTCTCGGGGCTCTACATTAGCCTCTGCAGCCTCTGTGTCTCCCACGCTAGCCCTCCTCAGGCTTTGCGTAGTCCCTTGTTGCCTCTGCGTGGCCTCTAGCTAGCTCTGCATCAATCCTCTCTCAGCTTCTGCACCAATGCTCCTGGTACTCTATTTGCCTCTTTGCTACTATATTCACTACCCCTCAGTTGCAACTTAGATCACTCCTTTTATTTCCTCAGCAAGCCTTGCCCCAGAAAATCGAATTCTTAATCAACTAGAGGTGTTCTCCAACTAACCCTCAAGCCTCCTCTTATACTTTTCTCTTTGACAATTCAACGGTCGAGATTAAGTCCCTAATCAATGGCTAAGATTATATCTAGCTTGATCCTTGACTTTTGGACCATTCTAACTTAGTTTTATATTAATTCACATTGATATTTTATTTTCCCTAAGTTTAGACTTAGGGATTCCATTAAAAATATTAATTATTTTAATATCTACCAAACTGCTTATATTATGCCCAAACCATTCCTGGGGCTTGGATATCTCATGTGCTTTAGCCTCTCCACCAATATTTGTGGCTAGAACACATCCAATGCTACCCCAAATCAACACCAAAGAGATGTACTAGCTATGCGCAGTAGAGAAGCCAAGGCTCATTACAATATTGTCCAAGCTCTCTCCAAGATAGTCTTATCGGAAGCTTGGCTGACCAAAAGCCTTTACAATGAGTTATGAGGTTCTATTTATAGAAAAGGGTGGGGTGACCCTTGACATTCCCCTTTTGACAGTTCATCTACCCTCATGACTCTTCATCTACTCTATGATTGTTACATCCAACTATTGACACTTGAATTACACTTGACAAGAAGTTACATTACAATGCACATGTACCCATGTGAGACAAAATGGCTTGAGAAAGCCATGCAAGACATCACTGGCACTCACTCTATTGTGGTGAGACCAACTCTTTGACATGCTTGTGATGGTGAAGGTGGTGAGCTGATGCCAAGCTTGGTCATCTATGATGGTGTGCATGCACTCCATGGTGACATCTTGTTGAAGCGAAATCTTGCCTCTGTTGCATCCGGGTGCATTGGTATGGTTCCTTCATCCATCTTGTCTTCTAACATGCACATGGTCTTCTTGGGTGTGGCTGAAGCAGCAACACATTAATTCATTGTGTCTGTGTTAATCTTCCAGTGTGTGCTAGTGGTCATGTGCATCAACTATCAACTACATGTTCAGCTCCAATTGGACTTACTTCTTGTCTTCGCCTTGGTGAGTGTGCTGAATGGGTTGGGTCGCATGTGTGCTCACATTGACATGTATGCTACTGAATCCCTTTCATTAGATCAACAACACTTCTCACCTTTTATGCTCCGTGCCAGTTGTTGGGATGAATCTATAACTTGTATGAGCATAGTTTCATCCATGAGTGCATGTTGCATCCATTGTTGTTCATGTTCCTACTACAACTCATTCACTTGTCTGTGCAGCTCATGTTCTTCCTTGAGTTGCTACTTCAACACATGAAAATACTTCTTTGTTCCACTCTCTGTCTTCGTGCGATCTTCATGTCATGCCATCACCTCATAGCCTGACTCTCCAAAGTTTCTTTCATCATCCATGGATCTGCTTGAGCTTGCAACTTTGTTCCGCCTCTATGTTGTCAACAACCTTCCTCTTGCATTTGCTGCATCTGGTATGCTATCTTTAGCTAATTTTCACGATGCTTCTCATTGTGATGCTTCTTCCATCATATCTTGATGTCCTTGTCTACGAACAACTTGATGTCTTCGTGGGTAGGTATGTTCATAGACACATGATCAACTGCATCCCCAAGTGTGCTTTGAATGGTGTCTTCATCTCTGATCTTCTGGAAACCATTTTACCTATACTGATGAGAGGAAGATGAACACCTGTTATACTTGGAGACATGGCAACACTCATGGAAATAAATCTATCAGTCGAAAACCAAAATGAACTTGAGAACTGACTTGCAACATACCTAGGTGATTGATCATGACGGTTGCACAATTTTTGTCGGGAGTTTGGGAGACTGACTACCAAGACTACGCAAGGAACAATCTAGGTTGTTGGGAGGTTGAGTGACTACTGGAACTGCGTAATGCATAGTCTAGTCTGGCTTCTAACTGTTAGAATTGTGCAATGTGCAATTCCAATTGGGAGTGACTGTAGGCTCAAGGACTGCATTACGCAATTATTTGGACCAGTAGTCATTGTCCCTCAGAAATGTGTAGAACAGTCTTGGACGATAGTTCCTAGGAAAAAATGTGCATTTTTGGAGAGGAAGACAGAGCCTTCCTTCCCTGGATTACGCAATGCTATCTCAGTGAAGGTAGAGTCCAGGCCAACATTGGCCAGACTCACTGACGGGCAATTGAAAGTGAATTTGAATGCGAATGCATGGAGATACTGAGCGTAAACATAAGTGAATGATCATGCATGCAAACAGTGGATGAAAGACTCAGAAAATGGAACAACATGCATGTGAGTGAGGCGAGTCACCAAATCGATGACCGTTCATGAAAAATAGTTTCATGCATGCGACAGTAGCGAGAGGTTAGAGAACACTAACATGGTGCTAGTACAAGCTAGTATGTATCAAAACGACAGCAAGCGATCACTGAAATCAAGCAGACAACATTCATACGAAGCGAAACACAAAAAGTGCCAAAAATGCAACATAAGACATGGAAGGTGGGCTTAACCCAAAAAAACTGAGATGAATGTGCCGACAACTCCTAGATGTAATGTGGGATGTCAGAGTTGATAGATCAATGTGAGGAATGAGATATGCAACATCTGGTTGATGAGTTCTGATATAATCGATGTTGTGACGTGCATGCCACAAATCTAGGGAAAGCGACACTTGGTGGGAGGTTTCTGAATTGATCCTTGCATGTAACCTCAAACTACCAAAAATAGATCCCTGAAACAAGGGATGCCTTTACATGCTACCTTGGGAGAAGCAGCCCATGCATGCAAGTTTGTTTTGCTTGGTCCCAAAGGGAATCGGTCAACTTAGCTACACATGCAAGAGGCTGCTCAACTACTGTGAGCAAATGCACATTTCTGGCTGGGAGCTGGGCTGGTTGCTCAGAAGATTTGTGAAATTTCTATGCAAATCAATTGACTACTGCCTAGATTTGGGAAAATTCTGGGCTAAGTAGCCTAGCTGGGAATGATTGCACAATTTTTTGGGTGAAGCTTGCTCAGCAGAATTGTGCAATTCTGGGGCCCAACAGGCTGCCAGTCAGGATTGCGCAATTTCTGGAGGGAAGGTTGGTTGCCCTTTTTATAGCTCCAAATATCACCCTTGGTATTTTTTATGCTTGGTTTATGGCCTAGGGCAACCCCTCCTTCTAGACTTGGTCCAAATATTTTAAAAAATAGTGTTTTACTCCCTGTACACTACTTTTCCCTATGATAAAAGCGTGTGCACGCGGGTTAGTTAATACCCAACCCGTGTATATGTGTTAAAACACTTAAAAAAATTAAATTTCCTTAACTATGGGCAGAGTTCACAAGTTTTACCTGTTGATTACGTCCTAGTGCCTGTGGCCCAACTATTTCCCAACTAAAAATCTAATTGGGAGAAGTATAAATAGACTTCTATGGAAGGCCTTAAGGAGGAGAAGAGACAAAGTTATTATACTAAGATTATCCCCTTACTAAGTCTGAAGTATCCCTGTGCTTCAAGCACTTCCCCAAGTTTCAGGAAACCCTTGTTTCCTTTATTGTTGATATTCTCCCACTTGCTTGAGATATCATGGTATTGGTTATGGAAGGAGGTTGTTGAAGACTAGGATTGGACAGACCTAGAGGACGGTTCCGCTTGGAGCTGGAAGAAGAAGACTCAGGTTAATTTCTCTCCATGTTTATTATAGTTTTCTACAATAAAAAGAAACGTTGTCTTGTTCCTGAGATTGACCTTGTTTATGCATCAGATTTTGTTGTAATTCATGTATGAATGTCATTTTGATGTATAACTAATCATCTTACTTATATGATATAAAGTTGATTTCATTAAAATTATTTGTCTATATGCTGCTATGTATGTTTGAATTGGTTGATTTGCAGATTTGAAGATCATTAGGAGTTGCAGAGGGTCTAAACCCTGCTAGAACTACCCAAACGAAGGACATCCAGGTATGTTCATCCTTGCATAGTTTGATATTTAAGCATGTTGCCTGAGTTGTATGTGTGTTTCTTTATATATATTACTCTTGCTCTGTTGGGGTTCTAACCCAAAGACCTAGGGTACTTATTCCCATAATAGAATTGGTGACTCCACTGGGGATATCAATCTTGTTATTCCTAGTTTGGGATGTTCAGTGTCAATCAGGGCTCAGTTCTTGGTTTGCTTGTTGTGACAGTATTGCCTGCTCCTTAAGGAACTCAGACCTCAAATTTGATCTTTTTTATCAGGCCTTGTCTTTTATTTTTCTTGCAAAACTCAGTATACGCACCTTTGTCTATTTACAGTAGCATACACACGCTTGTTTATGTGAAGTGAAACCACGTATACGCAAGTTTCTTTTGTCAAAAGAACGTGTACATGCACCTGTGCTAGAACACAGTCACGTATACCATTTTTTGTATGCTTTTTTCAAGTCTTTCTACCCAGAAAGATTTGTTTCTTGGTATATTTGGTTTCTGAGTGGTCAGTTTTTGTCTTTAGAATTTAATTATTCAATAAGCTTACTGTTTTGAATTCTCTTCTGCTTTGAAAAGTTTTTGCCTAGGTTTTCTTTTGAGTGAGTTTTATGATTTGTTTTTGAACACACAAGACTTCTTATCGAATTTCTTGATTGTTCT
The DNA here is from genome assembly GCA_000404065.3 of Pinus taeda. NCBI lineage: Eukaryota > Viridiplantae > Streptophyta > Pinopsida > Pinales > Pinaceae > Pinus > Pinus taeda. Next base: position 58,612 of record APFE030622534.1, read on the forward strand.
GGTCTTTCGGAACAAGAGATTGTTTTCAATCTTTGTGTCAAGCTTGATTATTAGTATACTTGCTTTGCTTTCCATCATTTTGTGGCCTTACACCTTTTTTTGCTTTTTGAAAGTTTTTTTTGATGAATTTGAAAGTGTTTTTTTCCTGACTTCTTGGTCAGTTTCTCATAGCTCTTTTTCTACTTTTGGATCATTTAGTGCAAGTGAAGCCCTTTTTTTTTAAGTTTTCATTCGTGTTGAATTGGTAACTTACAAAGTTTCCTTGTGCTTTGCTTTTGGTCTTTGAGTCTTTGGTGGAATTTTGAGTGCTTTTGAGAAGTTGTTTTCATTGCTTCTTGAAAAAGAAAAGTTCTTAAAAAACATTGTTTTTGCTTTCTTTTGCCAAGTTTGATTTTGGTTTCTTTGGATTTGTGAAAGTGAATTGTGATTTTTCGAGATTTGCCTTTCTTATTTGGAGGAAAGTTTGTATTTGAAACTTGCATTCTTTTCAAACACTTTAGTTAGCCTATTAAAAGTTATAAACAATTGCTTTCATTTCTTTTTAGAGTAATCTAGAATCTTGCATTTATCATGTAGACCTTGCATTAGGGTATGTTGCATTATTAAAGCATCAATAGTCTTTTTAGTTTTTGTGAGTGTGAATTCTGCTATAAGAAAAGAAAAGGAAAAAGCTTTTTTCTTTATAAAAGTTTCTTAGAACCCAAGTAGAAACTGTTTTTCATCGAAGAACAAACAATTGCATTTCATATAAGTTATTTTTTCATTAATTTCTTTTGTGTCATACAAACACCATCAGTTTCATTTCCATATTGTCCCTTTGACTTAAAATAACAGCCACTTAAAATCAAGCGCTTAATAAAATAAACCAGAACTTTGTGTATTGTCATCAGAATACACCAACAAGTTTTAGGTTTATTTAGGGCCTTGGATTAGGCGAGAGGAGAGTAAACTCTCCAAGACCACTCTAAATTGTAAAACATATAAGTCTGATTAAAGAGTGAAATCTAATAACGTTAGGGAGACTGGGAAAGCTCCGTGACTGGGAGTTAAGTACGAGGGTTCGAGAAGATAAGGACGAGAGATACCCCCTCTCTTACTTGTCAGATCTTACCTCACGACTGTTCTTCCTGGCCTCTGATACGAGTTGGTGTCTTTAGTTTCCTATACTAGGGATCTATATAGGTGGTTGCGGAGGGGAATCCCGTGGCACCTGAGGTTTACGTTGCATCATGTTCAACAGTACTTATAGAGGGAACCCTTGCAAAGCTTGGGGGCTTGCACTGGCAAAGGCCGTTGTCTGAAGGTTAGCGTAACTACCTCTGATACCTTCACTAGTAGACCTGGGGAGTAGTTACCGCAGTCTATTTTAGGAAGGCCCTTATTATTGACTTTCTTATATTTTGGTGTCTCGTCCTAATCACCCGGAGCAGAAATACTTGGAATTTGTTTGATTGTTGATCTCTCTAGGGACATTTTTAGTGTGTGTTATGTGCTCCTAGTCAGCCTAGCTTTTAATTTTCTTGATTCTTTAAGTAGATCTTATAAAAATAATTCAACATGGCTGACCAACCATCTCGACAGTCTTGGAGACTTCGTGGGATTTCACCTACGGTTCCAGATCCTTCTCCTAGAAGGCGTAGGAGAAATTCTACCAGTAATTTTCAACCAGTGGCAGTAGATGTATCAGAGATTGATCCTCCGCTTGGGGGCCTTAGTTCACAGGATAGACCTGGTATTACTACAGAGTTAGAGAGGAACACACCAGTTTTTTCTCGAGTACTCTTCCATTTAGAAGATAGTATTGAAGTAGAAGAGATTTCAGAGTCGGTTGTGGCTCCAAATTATCCTCTCCATCTTGATCATCCATACGTATTGTTATACGTTGGAACTTCGACTTACAGGCCTTCGAGCCCAGGTCCACACACATCTATCCCTTCGATGACCACTGTTGGAAGCATGGAATCCACCACGAATGTTGCAAGCATGCAGACTCCCATATCTATGCAAGGGAGAGGAACTATTTCCATCCCTTCTAACACTCTCGGCACATCCTTATTTGGGTCTACTTCCATTTCGTTGGCGAGTGGAAGTTCACAAGCTAATGTATCCAATTTTGGATTTTTCCCTTTTGGAATGCCCTCTCAAGGTATTCCTTCAGTTCCGTTGAATATACCATCAACCGCCTCCACATCCATGATTAGTGGATTAGCTTCTTTTTAGGGTTTCCCATTTGGAAGTGGTCATATACCACATTCCAATCTGACACTAGGGTCTATGCCTTTTCCTTTCACAAATCAAAGCAGTAACCCCTTCCCGAATTGGACAAACCCTGCGGTTAGTGGTATAGGAGTTGAGAATCAGTTTTTCGGCCAACAAGGAAATGTGTCATATTCCTCGGTTAATTCGTTTCAAAGCTTTTCACCCTTAGCTAACACTTGGAACCGTTACCAGGGGCTATCATCTCCTTACAACACTTCATTAGGGGGAAACTTTACCGGTTATGAAGGATTTCGGCTGGAGTTGGTCAAACTCTGAATTTTGCTGGACCACAAGGGTCACCTTTTTGTCTAGTAGGTTCTACCAATTACTTCAGGCAATCTAGTGCCTTTCAAAATTGAGGTCATTCTTTTCAGGCTTTTTGGGACCCCACCCAATTTGGGTGGAATCCCCAAGGTCCTCCATGACTTCCTTTTCTGGCCACGCTTAATCTTCTAGACTTAACTAAGTTGACAAACGATCCAATTAGATACAATCCAACTTGGTCTCCGGTCCCAACCAAACTTCCATAAGATATTCCAAAATTCAAAGGGAAGAATGGTGAAGACCCAGGTGACCATGTAACCACGTTCCATTTATGGTGCTCTTCCAACTCCCTGATCGATGATTCGATTAGGTTGAGGTTATTTCAGTGCACCTTAACTGGGAATGTGGCTAAGTGGTATATAGAGTTGCTAGGGGGCACCTTTACTTCTTTCGCTGATTTGGCTAGCATTTTCTTAAACCATTTTCAGTTGCTTGTCCGTTATGAAGTCGGAACTGAGCTTCTAGCCAACTTTCATCAGGACACGGCTACTCACATTTTGGATCATATCCAGGAATGGAGACAGAGAAAAAGGCTTATCAAAGCCAAAATTCCACCAGAATTCTGTCTCGAGTGGTTTCTAAAATCATTACAACCCGAGATCTCCAAGGATGTTTCTCTTTCCTGTGTTTATTCAGAAGACCAGGCTATTTTTTGTGCCCAGCTGCTAGAACTGATATATTCTCAGTCTAGGACTCTTTAGAAAATCTTACCTGATGCTCCTAGATCCACAGTTGATGTATCCAAACCGAAGATAAGCCCTCACACTGATCGTATAGTTCGATCGCTTGATGCAAATATGGTGAACCTTTTGAACCAATTGCAGCAGTTGTCTCTACATACTGCTTCTTCTAACCAGGTTGCACCGTCTACACCTTCGCCCTCCCAACCTACCTCCATTAATGCCATCCAGTCTTCTAACCCCAAAGGAAATCAACAATCCAATGGGAAGAAGAAGGGACAAGGTAAGAAGAAGAATCAAGAAGGGAAGGGTAATGCAAACAAGCCCGGCAATGGTGCCAATGAGGGTAGAAATGAGTCTAAGAAGAAAGTTAAATTTTGATGCAAGTTATGCAATGGATATCATTTGACTCACCTCTGCCCCAAGATTCAGGATGCTCGGTGCTTGTTAGTATAGCAAGGGTCATCTAGCTCCCAAGTTGTCCTAACTAACCCTTTTCCCCAAGGGTGGCAATTACTTGTTGGCACAAACTCGAATGCTGGTACCTCCGCAGGGGGCAACCAGGAAGGGTAGAATTCCTCAAATGTGTATATGATGAACTCACATGTCAATGTTGCCACACACGCATGCGATTATGATGAAATGAAAACATCTAAGGAAAAATATGCGCTTGAAACCTTAGAACCTCTTCATATTGAGCAACCCTCTGTTGAGTCTATACCTTGGATACCAAAAGGGTCTGCTAAGCACTCAACAATTAACCCTAATGGTAGGGCAACCCAGAACTACTCGATTATAGAAGATTTGGCTCAAAGTCCATGTGTTATGTTTGCATTAGAGGTACTCTAGTGATGTCCTACTCAAAGAAGTGCTTTACTTTCGACAATGGGGGCAATAGATCCAAAAAATCCTTTAATGCTCACTTTTGATATGCTCAATGTCAAAAAGAGACTTCCTCATCATATGGCTTTCCAGATATAGTCTACTTGCTGAAAACCAATATTTTTCAGACAGTTATAGATGAGGGAGCTTCCACATGCGTAATGTCTATGTCATGTTGGAAGGCAATTGGATCACCATCAGTTGTTCCTTCACCGAATCTCTTAACAGCATTTGATGGTCATTCTCATAGGCCACATAGAATTATCCCGGCTTTTCCTATTTGTGTTGGAGGTTAGGTTGTTAATATTGAGCTAGAAATTGTTGATGCCAACCTGGAATACAACCTCCTCTTGGGAAGAAATTGGATTTATGAAATGGGCGCCATAGTTTCATCTCTGTTACAGCCCTCCAAATTTGTGCAAATTCTTGAAGGAGCCACTCAGCTTGTTGATGGACCAAGTCTGGATTAACAACTTGTGAGGGGAATGCATCAAGCTTTGATCGACACACTATCTTTCTGCAAGAAAATCACTAGAGCTTGTGTACTTGACGAATCAAGACATTTTGTTGTGCATGTTGGTAGGGAGGCTCCAAAATGAAGCTAAGGAAAAATTTTAGAGAGTGGATGTAGCTGTTACAACACTTGGAAACACGTTGGTAGAACTCCAGGTCTCTTAATGGACCATGTTCGTGAAAATAAAGTCTAACACCTATGGAAGTATTGTTCAGTTCTTAGTTCGTCTTGGTTTCCACACTAGTCTTGATTTTAAGATGTAACATATGCCAAGCTCTTGGTTGATTGACACACATTCCAAAGAAAGGTAAGACAATTGTTTTTATTGAGGTTGAGGGGTATATTGGTGCACAAGTAGTATAGCCGTCAGAGTCTTAGTTTCATCTCTAGTGTTGCTCCGCTACCAGTAGGCCTAGACAGTACCCCAGTAGAGTCACATAGGAACACAAGCTTGGCTCTACTGCTAGCGAGCTTGGTTAGTACCCTAGCAGAGTTACTTGCATCACCTCTCTGTGTAGGAAGCCTTTCTCTTCTTTCTCCTTATTCATTTTTCATTTTTTTCAAACTTTTTTAACTTTTTTCATTTTTTCATTTTCTTAACTGTGCATAGAACTTATCCATTTCAGAGGTGAAAGAGGGATCCAAACTTATTGAGAGCAGAAGAGATTGTTCCAACGGAGAAGTAGTTTATTATACCTCTAACATGCATTTTTCAGGTTTTCCCCCTCACCTTACTCTACTTGACTGAGCTGACAAGGGTTAACCCAAAAACAACCGACTAGAGTGGATGACACTAGTTAGTGTGCAAGCATTGTGTTTTCACCAAGGTTCACTTCGAATAATATGTATTTTCCTTCGACTTATCATGGAATAAAAGTAACAAGTTCTTCATACAGAGGCAAGATGATAGATAACCAAGTAGTGATAGCAGCACAAGGCCTCCTGTACTTTACCCAGCTTGCTTCAAGAGTCATACATGATTTAATGCGGAACTATCCTATGAACGAAACAAACGAACTAATAAACAACAAAGAAAAGCAAGAATAGAAGAAAAAGCGAAAGAAAAGTGAGTAAGAAAACAATCAAGCAGACAAACAAACCAACAAAGCAAGTAAGCAGAAAAGCATGGAATAAAACAGACTGAAAGAAAACACTACTCCTACTCCTAAGCTAATAGTACATGGGCCATCTCACGTGAAGTGATACTTCCAATGTAACCACCGGTGCATTGGTTGACCCATGTTGGTGAAGGCATGGTTCGCGAACAAGACAGTTGTGCGAAACAACAAACAAGAAAGATGTAATAGAGAAGACAAACACAGTCTAATTTTAAAAGCAACCACAGAACGAAAATGAGTGAAAGCACATGACATGCATTCTGTGGAGCTTCCATGGTTTCGTGCTACATTGCATGCAGATGTTGAGTGTATACATTCTCTTGACTGTGACATGCAATCGAATGTGAGAGATGTAGACCACTTACATTGTGCATGTGTGCTTTCTGTGTAAGATTCCTCCAATGCATGAGCGATGGGATGGTGTAGTTCGAGTGGAGGAAGTTAAATCTGGGTGTTTGATTGATCTTCAATGCAAAGTAGAGAGTGATGAGGAGCCTTGAGTGTTTCAAAAATTTCCTGAAGGTAAGTGAAACCAACCACAGGACAATGGGGAACTGACACAACCATCAGCTCGAGCTAAAGTTCCTCGACAGCCTATATGGTTTCGACTTTGTCAACAGATAGATCATCATAGACTAGTGTCTTGGATAGATTAACAATGGTTGAATCAACATCGTGATCGAATTAGAAAGTGGATTGATCAGGACAACCAAGATCAGAAAATTCAAGATGATTTCTGGCATCCTAATGATTTGATGTGTTATCACTCTAAAATTTCCCTAAAGTTGTTATGAAAGAAATAATAGAGGTAACCACAAACCTACTTTTGAGATCAGGATCTAGCCTTCCTAGTACTCAGAGAGGGCTCTCTCTTTGTGATTTAACTTTGTTTAGTTAATTGATTTTAGGCTAGTTGTTTAAACTCTGATTGGGTTTTTATTTTGATTTGGTGGTGGAATCAATGACTTAGATGGATAGAGGGATGTCCTTTACCACTGGGCTATGGGGTCAAATGTCAAGAAAACAGGACTGGATCAAGTTCTAAAGATAGGGTTTACAAGGCAAGGTAGCTAAGTAAATCTAGATCTTTTACGCTAGAAGGTGAAGTGGTTTTGAATCAGAGTCAAGGAGTAACTAAGGGTTCCTCAAACCAATTATGAGGGGAATGGTAGAGGTCAATCAAAACTAGGGAGCAACGAAGGATTTCCTACTCTGGATATCAGAAGAAAACATTAAAATGATTAAATGTTCAAGAAAGAGTGTACTTAAACAAATTCTGTAATAAATTTCTAGTTATTTCATTCAAATTTAGATAACACGCAAGTATGTGAAACACTTAAGAAGATAACAATTTGACAAAAAGAAAATACTTCACTGAAGTGACACAACACATGGATCTTGTAATTCAATGTTTTTATTACTCAGTCCAGTCTGCTAACTTGAAAAAATGGTACAATGAACCCTTAGGTTTGAGATAAATACAACTATAGAAATGTCTAGCAATCCACACTCTATACTTCGAATTATGAAATATTTATACAAAAACTTATTACAAAATATCCCAAACTATTTTGGGAATTATTCTAGGAAAAGGAAATATCTTCATGCAAGAAGATAGAGATAGATATGTAACTGTTGTAAGCTATCCCTGTTTATTTGGCTCTGTTGTTAGATATTTTGCTGCCTTTTCTCCTTTGTTGTTTATCTTCCACGTTGTCTGTTCTTTCACTTTGCATTTTAACTAATACTCTTTTATCTGATACTCTTTGACTAGCTGACCTGTTGTTTTTATTTTACTGCTCTGTAATTCGCTTTTACCTTACATTTTCACAGTAAATCATTTAACTTTTCCCAAGTCTCTATGTCTGGTAATTTAATATTTACCATTATTCTGGAGACTTCATCTTCTTCTGTGTATTTTGCAAAGGTGGGCTTATTTATAAAAAGGTGTTTTACCTCATGCTGGAGGTAAAAGAGGTTCTCAAAAGTTTGGTACAGAACTTTTCTTGTAGGCATCCATTTTATAGAATAATTATTGGCTTGATCTCTTGCCACTTCTTTGATTTTCCTGTTATAGTCTTCATGTGGCATTAATCTGTCATTTATTACCAGGGGATTTGGCAGAACTTCTGCCTCAAAGCATCAAATTTAACCATGAACCTCCCTATAGCTAGCTCCATGGTTTGGCATTTGTCCTCAAACTGTATCATTAAGTTCCTCTTGGTGAGCACTTTCTTCACCTCTAGTATAGTGCCAGTCCCGTCAGCTATGTCCAGCTCCTGCAATTCATATTCATTCTTAGAGTTAAGGAATTGGATTATTCTTGAGGCTTCTTCTAGCATGTCTCCAATTTCAGCCTTAACTCTTTGAATTGCTTCAATAGCCTCTTTGACTAAATCATTTTGTTCAAAGATTACTTGTATAGATGGCCAAATATCATTGACAGAGTCAATGATATAGATATTCTTTTTCTTGGGAAACTGGCTCCTTCAGTGTTAATTCTTTTTCCAAGCTCTTTATCCTCTTGATCAACCTATTTGACTTTTGTACTTCATTTTTGTGCATAATTTGGGCCAGTTTCTTCTCATACTCTAGAATCCTTATCTATTCTTTGAGTCTATTTATTTCAGTGGTTTGAATGGACATGTCCTCCATGGCTTTGACCAGTTTACTTGCCTCATCACTTGGATGAGTTGCTGCTGTTGTTGATCTATTGTTGATGTAGATGTTGTTGCAGTTGGAAGTGTTGTAGCTAGTGGAGCTATGGTGGCCAATGAAGCTGCCAAAGTTGATGGAACTATTTTAGTGACTATAGGAATGGAAGTGGCAGTGGCTGTCTCAAGGCTAGCCTATTTCAGTTGTATTAAGTTGTCCAATTCATTCTCCATCTCTTTCATTTGAGCATTTAATTGAAGAATGAGGTCCATCATTTCCTCCTACTGGGTTTGGCTCTCTAGGACCTCCTTGTTCTATGGATGTTATGAATGAGGCAACTTCAGTTGCTTCTTCAAAGCAGAAATATCCTCATTTTTCTTCTTTATTAGTTTTTTTGTTGCCTTGATGTCACTTGGATTATATCCAATCTCAATCACCAAGTTTTCCAGTGACTTGATTATGTTATCCTTGCCCTATGAGGATGCCTTTTCCAGCTTAAGCTGTGCTGTGATGTTATCCAATGAGCTTTGAAGTTTCTGCACGGTCATTTCTTTGTTAGTCATGGTGGAATAAATCATCTCACCTGCCTGCTTATGGAATTCATTTTGGTCAATAGGGTGAACAACCCTGGCCAAAACTTCAAATTCAGTCTTCTCGTAATCTATTGATGATCTGGGTTGCTGGACTCTAGGCTGTATAAAGGTCATTTGCATCTTACCAGTATTCATTTCAAAGGCTGACATTAATCTATTTTGATTGGCAGGTGTTTTTTTGAAGTACTGGGCATAAGTTTCAGCCTTCAATGTCTCATTCCCCAACTTGATTTCCTTGTACTTTTCTTTTATATATTTCTCTTTATCCACTAGTCTGTTGGATGAATAGACTTCAATGCTAAGTTGTTTTTCAATAAGTTGAGTGTTTGAGGTAGAAGGCTGATGAGTTTCCGCTGAAACTGCTAGACCTTTACTCCTTCCAACCATTGTGTCAGTATCAGTGATTTCAATTGTCTTAATGGTATCTTATTTCTCAGTCATAGGATTAAGCTTGGGTCTCTTCCTATAACTAATCTCAAACCTTGTGGTGTCCATCCCAGAGCTAGAACCTTCTTCCTTGGTTATTTTTACATTTCTATCCTCATTGGATGGAGTCTGTAGAATGGGGGTAATACCTATGTGTTCCTATAGGGCTAGAACCTACAGAAAGGAACTAGTATCAATCTGCTTTTCCACATCTATTAAAGTATTCTCCAACCATTTTGACTGGTTGGCATATCTTTCAATGTTTGGCCTGGGCTCATGTATGAAAGGACTCAATTTGAATTTGAGCCTTAGTTTGTTTATGACTCCATTATGTCATACTGCCACATGAAATTGCTTTTGAAGTTCATTTGCCATAAGATTTTCTCTACATCTTGTCCAACTTCCCTATTATTACAAATAAAAGGGCCCAATTGATTTTTGATCTTAAACAGAGTTTTCTTCCTAGATGACAGAAAATTAACCTCATCAGAGTTTATGATCTGCCTAAAATACTCTAATGAAAATATCCTCATCGAGAGGTATTTGGGCAGCTTGTATGGAGTGAGTTGGCATCCATATATCCTGATTTGTGTGGTCCTGGTATAGATACCATCCCCCCACTCTACTATTCTTAGCCAAATGTAAAACTCTCTTAATCTCCTCATTGATCCTGGGTTGATAACTACTGGTTAGCTTGTTTACAATTGGATGAATAAATGAATCAATGAACTCTTTATAACTAAAAACAGTGGAATATATTTGGATCAATGGTGTCCAAAATATGACAGATCTTGGATGGCCTTTAGTGTCTAACTTTTGGATGTTGACTAGAAACTTGTCTGACTGAAAATATAAGAACATGTGAAACAATACTGATGAGTATTTGAATATTCTCTCATTTGGCAATTTGATAAACTGTTCATGGATTCTGTCTGCCAAAAACTGAGCAAAGTTGTAAACTGTAGCTGGAGGCTTTCCTGGGAAAAAAATTGAAAGGAAAGCCAGTATAACCTCATCCGCATGCTCATCAATGGTATATCCTAGAATACAAGAGAGCATGTTAATAATTTGTCTTCCTTTCTCAGAGAAAATGGTGGCAACATATGGAGGACTATTTTTAGGAGTATGAGACTCCTCTATGATGAAACTCTGGAAGATCTGAGCATTATTGGGAAGGCCTGGCTTTGTGTAGAGTTCAAGTAAAGATTCAATGGAAAGTGGGGTCTCATTTGGGCCTGGCTGGATCTGTAACATTTGATTTATTGACTCTATAGTAATGGTGAGTAAAACTTGTTGTTCAGGAGAGATTATGGCTCTTTGACTCGGGACATAGCAAGCTTGGCAAAAGTGGATGATTACTGGGAATAAATGTACCCATGGGAACAAGTATTTGGGAGAATTTGATTCCCCTAGGTGAATGTCATTATTTTGGTTCAGTAACTTAGCTTTACTCCAGTAGTGGAGTTTCAGTAGGTGGCTAGGGGAAGCGGTATCTTTAATTTGAAATTCTATGTCGGCTAATGGGAGGTGGTCAATTTCTAGGTGAGGGGTTTGCATGGGTCTTACATCCAGAGAGCTTTGGGAAGCCATAATTTGGTTTATTTAACTAAATTACTCTTTCTATGGATTTAGGAGTGAGCTTAGAAGGTCTGGAATAGTGGGGAGGGTAATTATAGTCTGTAGAAAAGGGGTTTGGATGCACAGTAAGTTTTTCTTCAGTTTAGCAAGGTTTTTTAATTAATTTAATTAATTAACCTTTTAATAATTACTGTGCATAGCTCAAATTTACAAGGTCATTTTGGTTCTTTCAATAATACTTGGAAAATGACGATTTAGTGCGTAGACAGGTTTTAGTGATAGAAGTAGAGGTTTCTGAGGCTTCAATTATGTATTTGTTGTTTCAATTTGGTGTCTGTGGCATCTTCTGGTAGCAAAAGGTTATTAAATTAGTTGCACAGAGGTTCAAGGTTTCGGAGTTAACAGAGGTTTGTAGCGAAAATGAGTGAAAAGAGCAAAATGGGGCTTTTTCGGCCTTTTAACCAACAACGTTTACATTTTGGCATGAGAATTGGCAAATAAACAATGGGTAGTTTTTCTTTTACGTGGGGAAGCGATTTTTTCCCATATTACATTTCTTTTGGGTGGAGGGTAGTATTTTTAGTGAGCATGCGATATAACCTGGTGTCGCCACGTAGTAAAACAATGCTTGGCCAAAACCGCAAATCTCGCGTGATTTTTCACCTTTAACTGTCGGATTATGAAACTGCATGATATGGATATGCGCCATTAGATTTGGAGGTGGGAGATCGGAGGGCTATCATGCGATGAAGTTGCACGAATGAATTTGGGATGTGGTTGGCGAGGCCTAGGGTTTAATTACAATGAAATGTGATTAATTCAAAAGTAATCACGGGATTTAATATAAGCAATGGCTTAATAAAAGGTGGGGACCATGGGTTATATGGCAGAGGTTTTAACTATACACCAAGGTTTGGTGAGTTAAAAGGGTGTCGGGAATTAGAACGTGGGGAACTTTAATTACATAAAGTAGGACTTTAGGAAATAAATTAGGATAAAGAGGTTTAGTGGGTTTTTAAGGGGGAAAAGAAAAATTAATAAGGGAGGAATGTATTATTTGTGATGGGAATGTGTTTCACATTAGGGAAAGGGGTTTTGGGAAGGGGGAATGATTTTTTAAGGGTAATGTCTAGTGAAATGTGTGAAACAAAGGGATAAAAGGTCAAAATGAGGGGAAAGGGTTCTTACAAGTAATGAAGGGATAATGAGGGGAAATTAATAAGCTAAGTATGTGGGGGTTCTAGTGAGATGAGGGGAAATTAGTAAATAAGCTTTAGTGAATGTCCTTTCTCTTTGACAATTCCTCCTACACATGAGAAATAGGATTAAGCATGATGAAAGTCCTTTTGGCTTAGCAAACTTGTACACTTGCAAAACTTCTTCTAGCTACCCTTTATTTACACTATCATTTTCTCTTCATTCATTGGGTGCATTTGAGCTTGCTAGCCCTTCATTTCTTTTTCTTTGATAAGAAAACTATCTAATTCTAACCTTATAACTTCCAATGGCTCAGATTAAACTGATGAGCTCATTATTATTCTCTACCTAACTATTGATCTGCCAAGATTAAACAGTTTAGCTAGATCTTTATTCTCTATATATCAACATGAAATTTAAAGCATGAATGAATCAAATTTAAACTATTTTTACCATCATGGATTGTGGCATTTTTGACAAGCTTTACACAATATTATTTTGCAAAGTAAAGTAAAAAGTAGTGGCATTTGAATTTGCACACTTTCATGATCTATTCTTATCTCTTTTTGTGGGGTTCATATCTTATACTTTTTTTATCTTTTTCTTTCTTTTAGTCCTCTTATTATTCTTTTAGGACTCACCCTCTTTACACTTTTTATTTTTAATATGGAAAGCATTTTGCAGAAAGAAAAAGTATGTACAATATTACAAGACTAACCATAGCCAATTCAAAATTACGAATCCTATTATTATAGGACCCTAACAGTGGCTCCACATGGGGATGGCATTTCCTGGTGAAATTTCAAGAACTTTAAGATCAGTAGCCTTTGAAACTTTGACTATGGTTGCCTTATAACTACTCCTTTGTGATCTACTTTATTCATACATATGTTGGTACACCTTTCAAAGTTCAGGGCCTTCTCTTCGGGCTTCAACCTCAAAAGATTACGATCCAATCCAATCTAAACTTTGCAATGTTATATACAATGAGTAAAGTAAACAAATGAACTAATGTTAATATGTGGACAAGTAATGCTTCAACATTCTACCATTGATTGGTCCTCCTGGTAGATCTTTTCCATCTAATTGTTTCAAGAAAAATGCATTGTTACCTCGGTAACCATAAATGATATAAGGGCCTTTCCATAGGAAATCAAATTTACCATGTTTAACCTTTTCTTCTCTTCTGGAATCCCATTTGAGTACTTTATCACATATGTAGAAATCATTAGCTTTGGTTTTCTTGTCAAAAATCTTTTTGATTTTATCTTGGATCACTTGTGATTTGACATAGACTTCCTCTCTGGTTTGCTGCAAGTGTATTGTCCGATTTATCCTCCTTTGGATATCATTTGGTTCCACTTGCAACTCTTGAATCATTTTCATCATTGGTACTCCTAAAGAGGATGGAAAAATACCATCCATTCCATATACTAGCTGGTAAGGAGATGTACCAATGGACTTTTTGGTAGTTATTTTGTCTGCCCATAAGGCATTAACCAGCTTTTTGTTCCAGGTCTTCTTATTGTCTTCTAGTAGTTTCTTGATGATAATAACAAGGCTTTTGTTTGAGGATTCTACAATTCCATTACCTTGAGGATAATAGGCAGTGGAATGGCCCAGGGTAATGTGATATATGTTACAAAAGTCTACCATTTTCTTGGATTTGAAAGCAACTGCATTATCAGTAATGATCTTTTGTGGGCATCCAAATCTAGAAAGAATGTTGTTCTCAACGAATGAAATGATGACAGAGTCTGTGGCTTGTCTAGAAGGGATGGCTTCTATCCATTTAGTAAAATAGTCAGTGGCTGTCAAAATCCATTTATGTTGGGTTGAGGAGGATGGGTGAATTTCCCCAATGAAGTCCAAAGCCCATTGTTGAAAAGGAATTTCTGTGGAGATGGATTTGAGAGGTAATGGTAAGAGTTTCTTTTTGCCTTCAAATATTTGGCACTTGTGACAGGAGGTCACATATTTCTTGACATCTGCAAAAAGGGTGGGCTAGTAAAAACCTACCCTTAAAATGTTAGCAGCAATTGTTTTCTAGTATAGGTGTCCTCCACAATCTCCTGCATGAAATTCTTGCATAACTTTGTCAGCTTCATCTATTAATAAACAACTCAATAAAATTCCACCATTATATTTCCAAAATAAAGCATTGTCTATGATACAATATTTCATTGATTTCATTTTCAGAAATCTACCTTTAGTTCTAGATAAACCAGGAGGAGCTTGTAGTTTTAGTAAAACAAGTATGATATCTGCATACCAAGGTGAATCTATGAAAGCTTCACTGATCTGTGGAGTTTCCAACTCTTCCTGATCATGTAGGGCACCAATGAAATTTATATCTAAGGCCTAATAGTTCGATTCATCCATAAGTTTAGCTAAACCTTGGCCTTTGATAAGCTTTGTAGGCTTTATCTCTATGTCAAATTCGAAAATGGTGGCAATCCATTTGCCTCTCTTTCCTTCAGGCCCATTCTGTGTTAAAATGTCCTTTACTACTGAATTTGGAACATATGCAATGATGTGTGAGTATAAGATGTACACTCTGAAATATTTAATAGCTTTCACTAAAGCAAGTGCTTGTTTTTCCATTATGTTGTACTTTAGTGTATCATCTCTCAAAGATTTGCTGAAAAATGCAATAGGTTGCTCATAACCTTGATCATTCTTTTGCAACAAGACAGATGCAATAGTATGTTTTGAAGAAAAAGAAAAAAATATAAAATATATTTTGAAATCAGGACTTATGAGGACTTGTGTTTTATTAAGGGCTTCTTTGATTGCCTCAAAATACTGTTTAGCCTCTACTGTCCACTTAAGTGTTGAATCTTTCTTTAACATGTTATTTAATTCTCTAATTAATTTTGCTAAGTTAGAAATGAATCTCCTAAGAAAATTTTAATTCCCTAAAAATGATTGTAATTCTTTGATGTTTCTAGGATGAGTGATGTTTAGGATTGCCTCTATTCTAGTTGGGTCTATTCTAATTCCATCTTTTGATATTATGAGTCCCAAGAGTTTACCTTCTTCTAGACCAAAGAGTGCCATTTTCGGATTCAAGGAAACACCAAATTTTCTACATGATCCAGGTGGATGTTGGTGGGCACCCACCTATCCCACTTGGACCCCCACCATTGTTTCTTTTAGCTTTTCAGTTTCCTTAATTCTAGCACAGTTTACTATTTTTAGCAATTTTTCGGGTCCTAAACTTTCAGAGCTGTTTTGAGGCCCTAAACGATGTTTTTTGGGAAAACTGGGAGCAACATGGGTCCATGGACTGATGTTGCTCTTCCCAAAGTTGTAGTTCTTAGATAGATCTTTCTAACGAGATATTGTGCATGTCAAATGGAGATCATATGCCAAAGTTACGACCCCGGGAAGTTGATGTACCAATTTACCCAAACAGGGCCCACAATTTGGTGTTTCATCTTCTAGTATTAGGTTTTTGGATGTTTATGGTTTTCCATTGTTTCTCAACAATAAATAGGCCTTAGAGCCTCATTGTAACACAATTCAAAGACATGTAGCCACCACATCTCTTCTAAGTTAAGCTACCATCGCCCTAGCTGGTTTATTTCCATTTCTATTTGTAAGCATATTTCAGTATTTTACATTAATGAAATGAAATATTATTTTCGTTGCATCTATGGGTTTATGGTTATCTCTGTAATTTGTTGTGTTCCTGTTTAAATCTGGATCTCTACATTTAATAAAAACTCTTCTTAGGTGATCTAGATGTTCATTATCTGATTTGGAAAATATTGTGATGTCATCTTGGTAAACCACTAGAAAGTCATGGATTTCTTTTGCAAAAACTATGTCCATTTCTCTTTGAAATGTTGCTCCAGCATTCATCAATCCAAAAGGCATCTTTAAATACATGAAAGTACCCTAGGGAGTGGTAAATGCAGTCTTTGCTTGATCCTCTCATTGAACTAAGATTTGGTTGTACCCAAAGAATCCACCAAGCAATGAAATTCTGGATGACCCTACTACCCTTTGGACAAAGTGGTCCATTTTAGGGAGGGGATAGTTATCTTTTAGTGACACTTTATTCAAGTTTCTGAAATCAACACAAAGTCTAATTTCTCTTGTTTTCTTTCTAGTATTGACTAAATTAGAGACCCAATCTAAATATCTAATTGGTGCTATGACTTGTGCTTCGTACATCCTTTTTACTTATTTTGGAATTAATGGCATAAGAACTTGATTAATTCTCCTAAGCTTTTGTTCAAAGGGTTTCTAATCTTCTTTGATGGGTATCTTATGTTGAATAATGTTGGTATCATAAGACTTAAGGTCTTCATAACTCCAGGCAAAGACATCTTGAAACTCTTTGAACAAACTTATGTATTTCAGTTTTTCATCTGTAGGTAATTCTTTGGATATTTTGATAAGCTTAGATTTTTCTTCTGTTTCTATGTTACATTCTTCTATGTTTACTCTTAAAGGCTCCATTTTTGGTTTCCTAGCTACATCATTTGAATCAAACAAATCATCTAATGGGACTAATCCTTTAGGCAAAAAGTTATTTTTAAGGTTTAAAATCTTTGAATCATCATTGGTTATTTCTTCTATTTCTACTTTTTCTAAGTTATCTATTTCTACTTTAGTGAATTTATTGGGTTTATCTACATATAAAGCATTTATGTCTAACTCACTATTTGTGATGTTATATATTGTACATTCAATATCTATATTATAGTTTTGAAACTCTCCTTCAGCGTTCATGAAATAATAGATTTGAGAATCTTATAAAAAAATCTGCCAATATTTCAGATTATCAGGTATAACAGGTCTGTGTCTTACTTTTGCAGAGTACTAGGGGTTGGGTTGAAAAGGTAATTTGCAAGTGCTAGAAAAAGTAGCCAAACTGTGAGCTTGCATGTTCTGTTTCCTAGGAATAGTAGCAAAATCAGTTTCAAGAAGTTCCTTAATAAGGTCTAGAACAGTTTCTCTGTATTGGCTAAGTCTAGGATTATTCACAAAATACTCTCCTTTAATTTTTTTTCTATGATCAATTCCGAGTCTCCCATGATAGAAAATCTCTTGGCTCCAAGTTTTCTTACAATTTGTAGTCCTAAGATTAAAGCTTCATACTATGCCATGTTGTTTGTGCATTTAAATTTTAATCTAAAGGCATGACCTCCAGAATGATTATTTTCCATGTTATGAATCCAAGCTCCTGCATCTTCTCCTAATCTATTTACAGAGCCATCAAAATCTAAATTCCATAGAGACTCATGAAATATGTTTTCACTATCATGTGCTTGGTATTTTTATTCTACAGCTGTGATCTCATTTTTGCCATTTTATGAATTATACAAGATAAATGAGTCCATATCAGAATGCATGGAGTAAATTGGGTAATTCTGTGGTTTTCCTGAACTACTTACCATGTATTTCATCAAGGTTTCTTTGTAAAGCTTTCTTTGCTAACCAAATACAGAGATGGTAGCATATGACATGTCTAATTGTAGAGATCCCTGCAATTTTCTCCCCATGAGTGAGATAATAACATTCCATACTTGGGTGGGATATTAGCAACTACTATGTCCATAATAATACTCTTTGTTGGGCACTGGACTAGAGTCACACACAAATCTTTAATCAGGCCAAGCCATTTGACTTGGCTAGAATCAAAAGAAAAGAGGTCCTCGTGTTGGGCTTCAAAACGTCATACAAATATCACTCATTACCATACATTTTTCACCTATGCTTCCATTATATCACTCATTATTCACTACCATGTCACTTCATTTTTCCTATATTCACCATTATGGTCTCATTTATATCTTCCAAATATTATTA
>APFE030622538.1:1189-22373 GCA_000404065.3 Pinus taeda
GAAGGTTTGAAGTGATGGAGGAGTGATGGAATGGAAGGAAGAGATATGTGAGGTAGGGATAAGGCTGGTGATGGCTCAGAAGTGGAGGAATGAGATGGGAAATGGGTGTAGGGAGTATGTTGAAGGTAAGGGGTTATGTCAATGAAAGGTTAGGAAATGAAGTTACGTGAGGAGTGGACGACTTTGGGAGAGGACAGAACGAAGTGAAGGTCGAGGAGATATGTTTTCATGCATGATCAAGATGGAGGAGATGGTAATGGAACGAGAAAGAGGAGTGTAAATGAAACAAATGATTATGACTGTCACCAAACCGAAAATTCATCAACCTAAATTACTTATGCCATGAATTCAATGAAAAGCAATCCAAATCGCGATGAGAAATATGTATGAGGCTGTGATGAAAGTATGTGTGTAGGTGTGAATGACAAGGAAGCATCTAATCAAAACCGTGACTGTATTGCAGCAATCATCAAGTAAAGTAATGCGTGTTTTTGGTGGCTAGTTATGGACTGCACCCAAATCTTCAAGAGAGATGGCAGTGAGCCTTAACATGGAGCTCCAATTGATGGTATCTATCCTCTGCTACACTAAGCAAGTGGAAACAACTGTACCATAAGCAAAATATATCCTACTCATAAGAAAACCAAATCACCAAACTGTAATTCGAATTGCATGTGCAAACGAAAACTTAAAGTGCTGGAAATGAAATGGAAACAACACTACAGCAGAGGGGATCTATGGTTCTCAGGTTGGGCCCTAACCTGAGAGCTATAGTCTCCTTAAGAAAATCAGAACTAGATCACAAACTGCCTTCTTTATTCATAATCTGATGTCATGCCCAATTGGCTTACAAAAAGGAACGAAAACTGAACTGTGCTCCAAAATTACAATAACAATACAAGAGTTTCAACAACTATCTAAGGCTAAGGCCTTCATATTTATACAAAAACGATGATCCACCAAGTGCCCTTGATTTTAGGAGCTCGGCTGTCCAACTAGAGTCTAACTGCAGATCTTGTAGGGCAGTCATAACTACCGTTCCTGTAGAACAGTTTATGACTGCTATTCCTGTAGGATAGCTGGCTGCTTCTTGAGCTCGGAGGGGAGATGGATTGGAGCTCGGAGTTCTTGGTGGGAATCACGAGGAATGTCCCAAGACCGTGGACATCTCTCCACAAAATCAGCAGTGCCACCTCATTGTCTCCTTATCCCCTTTTTCGTTGTCTCTTGCTCCCTTTTTAATGCCAAAACCTGGAATCATAATGCATTAGTCACGTAGATAAAGTGTCTAACCTTCTTCCTACAAACAACATGAATAAACTAAGAAATGCATGCATAAACAAATAAAAATGAATGGTTTGAGCAAGTAAAATAGGCCAAAATGACCCCAAATTGTACCAAAATTGGGGCTCATCAGTATGAAGAAAGAAGTGGTAGAATACCTATCAAATGTTTAAAGTGTCAAGCGGAAAAAGAAGAACATCAACACTGTGGTGGTCTATTGAATCCAATACCTATTCCAGAATTGAAATGGGAGATAATCTCCGTAGATTTTATCACTACATTAATGAGAAATAAAAGAAAAAAAAAATCTGTTATGGTAGTGGTAGATACATTAAGCAAGGAAACCCATTTCATACCAATGAAATCTATTTATGGAACGACTCAGGTTGCCAATATTTTTATGAAAGAAATTTTATGATTGCATGACATACCTAAAATAATAGTGTGAAATTGGGATTCCATATTCACCTAAAAATTTTGGAAGTCATTGTTCAGGGGCATGTGTACAAAATTAAATTTTGGTAAAACATATCGTCCTCAAATAGATGGACAAACAAAAGAGCCAATCAGATTTTAGAAGACATGATCTGAATATATGTTATGGATAGACCTACAAAATCGGAAGAATTTATGCATTTATTTGAATTTGCTTACAACAACAGCTATAAAAAAAACTATAAAAAATTTCCCTTTCGAAGCTTTGTATGGCAGAAAATGCCATACACCACTCAGCTGGAGTCTATGATAGGATAGACGGATTTTTGTGTTCGATATAATCCAAGAAACTGAGTAGATAATGCGTAGAATTGAATTAAATATTAAAACAACACAAGATCAACAAAATAGTTATACAAATAGGAAAATAATATACAAAGAATTCAAATTTTAGGATCATGTGTATTTGAAGGTGAAACCAAGGAGAAGTACATTGAGGATGGGAACATGTCCAAAATTAGCACCACGGTATTGTGCAACCTTTGAAATTTTGGATTAGGTTGGATCAATAGCTTATCAATTAGCATTACCCAGTCACATTAAAGTTCATAATGTCTTTCATGTGTCTTTAATTAAGAAATATATACATGATAGTTCTCACATTATTGATTGGAAAAAGCTACAAGTGGAACCCGAAAGTGTTTTTTTGGAAGAACCATTCTATAATCTAGATAGTAAAGATATCTGGCTCTAGAATCGAGGCATCGTTCGGTTTAAAGTGCAATGGAATAACTTTACTCCTGAAGAGGCTACCTAGGAGAGGGAAGACGAGATTTAGAAGAACAATCCAACATTATTCCAAAAAGAAGAAACTGAGAATTATACACTGAGGATGATGTAGCTAAAAGGGGGGGAAGATGATATATCCCTCAAATTTTGCAATAATTAGTATTGTCTATTTTTTAAACAATTCGTATTAATCATTATTTTTTACCAAGTTAAACTATGATTGGATAAGGGTGATTACATCACTTATGTAAATGAACAACGTACAAGTGGATATGAAAATAAATATTTCAGTTATATATATATATTATATATAATATATTAGAGAAGAGAATTACTTGAAATGAGACACTTGAGTAAGGAGATAATTTACAATCTCAATTTTAGATAAAATTGAGATAAGTCTTCTATGGGAAACAAATGTTTCTAAAAAATATGAAATGTAATGGATGGGATATAAATATCTATTAGATGTACTAGCTCTAGAAAAATGCTAGTATATGGAAGGATAAAGCATTTCCGAAGAGAAAAGAATTTTTTAGCAACAAAAATCCTTCAAGAAAAGCGGGACACCACTAATGGAAAATAATTATGGAATAAAACATATAAAATACATAGAGAGAATATGAAATATTTGTTGAGCTTTGAAGGATGTCACTCGAAATTAATCTCACCTTGGGGGGAACTAGTGGCTAGTTCATGGTTGGGTGGAAAGAGTACTCATTCAGTGAATTTTCTGATTCTCTAGTTATAAATTCTATGTGGTTAATTATATTGGTAAATAAGTAAATGCATATTGTGTATTTAAGGAATGGATTGAACATAGAATGGTAATTCTTAATGATTATTTAGATTTGTAAGTAAACACATGTCTTTTGTGTATTGAGAAACAAATATATAAATTAGTGTAGAAATTTTGTGTTGTATCATAATTTGTTACTGTACAAATGATGTAGACAAGATGGTCACATGGATAAATATTTGTAGTATCCAGGTCAATAAATCCTATGTAGTGGTAGGGATGATATTTTTTATGATTAATATACATGTTGAAAGAGTTTTAAATGTTAGTTTAGTTAGAATTTATTAATACTTTTTGTTGATTTGAAGGTAGGAATTTCTGCTAATAATATGTCTAATCTTACTGTTGTCAATATTTCGAGTGTTTCTATTTAGTTTAATATTTTCTATTTCTTCATTGTGTTAAAATGCTTATATAATAAAATAGTAATTAATGGGTAGATTAAATGGAGTCAAAGAGGGAAAGTAGTGCATTTAGAAAATTCGTGTCATATCCTAATGCCTAAAATTCCCAAACTTAAAGCTTGACATAAGGGAAAATATAAGAACATGATGATTACCAAAGAAATAATTAAGGATGTCTCCTGCAACTTAATGAGTCATTATAAATATAGTAAGCTAAATTAGGCTGGGTCGACAAATATAAAATATTATGTAAAAGTAGGGTTGTAATGAGTATGACTGCATCAAATTTGATACAACAAAGTATGGACATATTATTAAGTGATACATATATTATGGTAATATGTAATGAAATTAGATAATTAAATGTTAGATTTTTTAGGAAATGAAATTAAAGGAAATCGAGAAATAGTGTAAGTTAAATATTATCTTCAAAGAACACTAATAAACATAATGCCAAGATAAATAGTTTGTTACTTAACTGGTAACTAATCTATTAACAAACTAGCCAGTGAACAGAGGTTCAATCGTTAGCATTAGTACGAGCTAAGTTAATTCACTAATGGTTAATAAGTTGAATTTAACATGGAAATATTTTAATATAAGTACAAAAAACAAATCTAGTATATAGAGCCATATAACTATCATAGTGGGCATCCATATACAAAGAAAATTCCCTACTAGTAAGAAATTAAACATAGCTATATGATGTATTATGAACCCAAGAAAACAATATAACTCATATAGCATGTCTATAATACTCCACAACAAAAAATTTAAATAAAAAGAAAAAAATTGTTGCACCAGCGTAGGGCCTATAGGCCATTCAAGATTACATAAATATAATGTGATACATAGTACTTATAAATACTAAATGAAATAATTCGGCTAGCTAGCCATGGAGAAAATCCATGAAGGAATCTATTAAATTACAACTGGATTGCACCTCAGTCATTCAGAAGTAGACTCCTAAGGAAGTTTGAACTATGATGTTAGGTCCCTATTATACTAGTGCATTCCCTCATTGTTATTGTCAGTGTAGGCCCCTTGTTTCTATTGTTGTGCCCATGTAGTCCCCACATTGTTAATATTATGCCCCATAGATTCCCATTATTGTTATTGTTGTGCTCTTACATTGTTATTGTTATGTGAGCTTTGATTATATTTTACCCCTTAGACTCTTATATATAGAGAGGAGGTGTTTTCATTTAAATCATCAAAGAATTTTCCATCTTCTTAATTTAAAGGAGGTTTTCCCCTATAAGAGGATAATTTTTAAGTCTTTGATCTACCTATTTGTGAGTTGGTTGCATAACATTTGGTATCATAGCTTTGGATTATAGGGTTTATGTTCTTCAAAAAGGTTATCTTGGAATTTTCTCTGTAACATTTTTTCTACAAGGCTTTAGAAGCTAAACATTTTACCACGTGGAGAAAAAATCTCATAGAACTTCTTGTAAAAATTTTAGATCTTGTTTCTCTATAGTTTTGGAGATATGCTCTAAGGAAGTTAGGGTTCTTGTGGGCTCCAAAATTCTATTTCAAACAGGTGACCTTGGGAAAATTTTCATAACGTTCATTTCAAGCATCGAATTTGAATTCTGTAAAAAGTGGTAGAAATTTTATGGACTTTAGTTATTAGTGCATCAATTTTAGGGCCAAAGGTTAAAACAATGACATGTGGCCTCTCGTTCAACTTTTCTCTACTGAACAGGTCCATAATCCAGCCATCATCAGAGATTTTGCATAAATATTCCTTGAAGAATCCAATCTCGATCCAACTTGTGGGGTTGGAAAGAGGATTCAGAGAGATACTACATAAAGAAATTTTAGAACTTGGAGATCGGAAATTACATAGTTACACTCATTTCATGATCGAAATCCTAAAATAAAGAAAAATGTGTGTAGTTTGTTTTAATTCCATAAGTTTTGTTTGAAAAATCAGTTTGAAGTGATTGAAAGGGCATAATGAAGCATATATATCATTGTTTTATTTAAAGATTCCCCGAAGCAAGAAAATGGAAATACCTAGTAAGAAACTAGAAAGCTCTACTGTGGCACATGAAGAAGAGGAAGAAATGCAACATGATATATTAAAATTATGAGATCAAGTGTAACAAATTTTGCTATATTTTAGGAGATATGCTCTAATAAAGTTAGGGTTTTTGTGAGCTCTAGAATTATATCCCAAATAGATGACCTATGCAAAATCATCATAACATTCGTTTTAGGCAATTATGTAAAAAGTAGCAAAAAATGCATGGACTATAGTTCTTCATGTAGGAATTTCAGGGCCAAAGGTTGAAACAATGACACGTGGAATCTTGTACAAATTTGCCCTATTGAACAAGTCCATAATTAGATCATCGAGGAATATTCATCATAACTCTTTCTTGAAAAATCCAATCTCGATCAAACTTGTGGGGTTCGAAAGAGGACTCATAGATATATTATATAAGGAAATTTTAGAGCATGGAGATTGGAAATTACATAGTTACAACCATTTCAAGATTGAGCTCCTAAAAGGAAGAATAATCTGTGTAATTGTTTATTAAATTACATAACATTTGTTTGAAAAATTAGTTTGAAGTGATTCAAGGGGCATAGTAAAGCATATATATCATTGTTTGATTTCAAAATTCCTCAAAGAAAGAAAATGGAAACTCCTAATTAGCAATCAGAAAGCTCTACTATGATGCATGACAGAGAGGAATAAATGAAACGTTATATATCAAAATTATGAGACCAAGTGCAACAAATTTCACTCTCGCAAAGAGTAACCAAAAATGAAATGGAAGCTAAGATTTATGGTTTGAAGAATGGTTTAAAATTAGACAATGAAGGTTTGAAGGATGGGATAAAATAAGACATCAAAGGTTTGAAGGATGGTTTAAAAGCATACATGGAAGGTTTGAAGGAAGTTTTGACAAAGTTTATACAAGAAATGCTTCCTTATGTGTATTATATGAAACTCATGAAGAGAAAAAAATAAATGTTAATCATTATTTCATAGGATCTAACATTGGATTGAAGACCAACCATATTCCAAATATCGATTTCATGCAGAATGAGTCGATCTTGCGGACAAGATAGACCTTCCTAGAATCTAAAGAAGACCTAATAACAAGAAAACCAACCAGACACTATCTTTCTCTAAATGTGATTTTATAAATAATGGCAAACAAGTGTGTTTAAGGCCTACCTTATATCCAATGCAAGTTTGCGGATGCCTTCGCTCCTTTGATCCAGATGAGTTCGTTTGTCATGAAC
This sequence comes from Pinus taeda, assembly GCA_000404065.3. Lineage (NCBI taxonomy): Eukaryota > Viridiplantae > Streptophyta > Pinopsida > Pinales > Pinaceae > Pinus > Pinus taeda. The sequence goes on from APFE030622538.1 coordinate 8,168, forward strand.
CTACAAACACAAACAAGGCAAATAATTAAATAGCACCTGAAAAACCAGTATTATAAAACATATTTAACATGAAAGTCAAGGAGTCCATGAAAAAAATAACATGAGATACTTGTTGAGAAAAATGAGCTTGACTGTATTAATTCAAAGAAGAAGAACTTTACAACCTTTGCCTTGACGCTGTACAAGCTCCTCCCAGGGTCCAACAAGAAGTCTCCTCTACTTTGACAAGCTTCACTCACTCCCCAATGAAGCCAAAAAGGAATGTGATCTCTCCTCTTAAGCTCAAATAGGAAGTCTTGATTTCACTAGCATTTACCCTCAAAATGTTCAGCTTCTAACCTCTCTAGCAACTGACCCAATGCCTTAATTTATAGTGCAATGGAGAGAAGTTAATAGGTCCTCCTTCAAAGGGATAAAGCCCTCCTTCAAAGGGATAGCTCCTCCTATCAAGGGATTAGCTCCTTCTCTTTTGGGATGCATGAACCACCTTGGAGCGAACAATCCACGTCAAAATCCTTCTAGAAACATCTAGAATTAACCCAAAAATGAGTTTTTTAGGATAAACTTGCGCCTTTTTGACTTTTACAGGGGTACGCACCCACCCCTTTATAGACAGAGCATGCAGGTACGCAGGTAATATGAACAAAGGATGCGGGTCCGTAGTTAAAAGTAGGAGAAAGTGCAGAACCAGAGTAATATTGATTTTCAAAGTCTTTCTCTCATTTACAAAGCTTGACATGAAGAGCTAAGGTCTGGGACTTGCTTAGGAGGCTAGTATAAGTGATGATAGACCCATACTGACTGCAAATAATCATGGTGACGATATTTTTGTGTAACAGATTGCCCGCTAAAGTGCGAAGTCTGTAGTAGATGAGGATTTCATTTATCATTTAAGAAGAGTGAAGTACTTTATCATTTTGAGGATTATCTTGCGGAGAGCCTGGTTGGAACCTGTAAAAACATTCAAATGCAAAATATATATATGAGATCATATCATCATTGAGGTAGGCATTCCCATACTCAGATCAACATTGACTAGGAAACTTAAAAACTGATTAGAAAACTAACTACTACTCTGATATAGGAATGATCTTGTAATACATCACAAGTATAGACACATGTAGACACATTATGGATGCAACCATCTGTTTATGAATAGTCTACAACATAATGAATACAAAATTCTTCGCAGCCTGGATGGTGGAAACTAGATCCAGGGTCTTCATTTCTACTCCTCGAAATAGTACGATTCTATCCATGCGAATGAATGTGTCGAAGTCGAACATGGTAGAAGCCGCTTGATTACCAGTCAATGATGTAAACTGTTAACAAGCGTGAGAGAAACCACCAATAATGACAATGGCTCTCAAAGTACTCAGTACAATCCATGAGATGTGATAAGATGTGTTGATGTCGAACATGTCACGGAATCCTTTGATCGAAAGTCGATGATGTAAACTATCATCAAACGCGAGAAACCTGCCATTGAGGCATGCAGATATCAAGGTACTGACGATTTCTAGATCATCTTTCTAGATAACGAGTTGAAGTCGATAGAAAGCGATCCGTCGTAGGCAAGCCCACAACACGAAATCATAGATCAAGCTGAAGAAATTTAGTTGCAAGGACTGACTCAGGGATGGTCAAGATGGATGAGAGACATTTTGCAGATGAATGGCTTATTTGCACTAACCTCTTGAACACATAACGACACGACAGATGGTTTGGTGACAATTGACCTAAAGTTAATACCCAGAAATTGGCTGAATACTTTCAATATGGTTTGATCAACTGTTAGGTAAAGGATTTCCCAACCCAGGTGAATGAAAGTGTCGTGTTCAAGAGTGGTTATAAAGTATGACAAACAAACTCACTTTTCTCTCTTTTCCCCCACAATTTCTCGCAAGTACCTCTTTATTTTTTACAAGCTTGAGGAGGATAACATATGCTTGATTATAAGCTCACCCTTCGGGTGAGCCCAACTTAATTTAAATTCGAACCCTAAGAAAGAGTGGTCCATTCTTGTTTGTAATTGAACAGGTCCTTTACTGTCGTAATTTAACGAGTCCAGTATAGGAGAAACTCAACGTTTTTAATTTTTAGAGAGTCTGAAAAAACTTAAGAAGACTCCAGGGTTGAATTTTTCATGAATTTGTGTCTCCCAAGCCCGAAAAAGTATAAAATAATACTTGAGAGAACTGCTTGATATTTTACGACCAAGGAGTACTTTTCTTCATTAGTGTCTTTGATCCGAAAGAGTAAAAAAGCGATCAAGGACACGTCGTTTTATAACCAATATCGAACTTGAAACGACAAAAATCTGGCAATCTTTTTATGTTTTTACGGTCGGAAAAGAGCTGTAAGTGGACCGTCTTTTAATTCCATTTTAACGAGCTTAAAAGAAAAAACTTGGCAACCTTTTCATGTTTTAGGAGTCGGAAAAGAGCTTAAAGGTGACTCTAGCTAAAAATGATAGATTTCACCTGAATAATCCGTTATCTTGCACAAAAACACAAACATTACCCATACTTGTTGAAAGGGATAAATGTCTCAAGAATACCTTTTCAAAGTGAAACATAAACAAATTTGCAATTTATTTACTCAAAAAAACTTATAAAAAGGGCCTTTTACCATTCATTTTTACCATTTGTGATTTGGGTGAGAAAATAGTGCTTTTTCTCTGGAAACTTCCCGTGAAGATTGCGGAAAATCCAACCGTCGGAATCGAACACCATCTTCTCCAGGTAATCCACATCATCCTCCTCTTCATTTTTAACCATTTAATTTTTCATTTAGTCCTTCATTTCATTTTTGGGAGGGTTTTTAGGCATAAAACCCATGCTCTGGGTATGTAGGCTCACCACTGTAGACAAAGTGTGGTCCCATGCACTGTGTCTAACACGTAGGGTGCGGTCCCCGCCACGAGGGTTTTTAACCGAAAATTCCTCAAATATGGACCAATGAAAATTTTTTCTAGCTTTCTAATTTATATTTATGTTTGATGTAGGTAGTATGTCATGCTAGATTGGTGCGAACGAGAGCACGAGGATGTGGATGCTGCTACATGGAATCATCAGCCTTCACTTGATGCTTTGAGGGCGTGTGGCTTGTACAAATACTGGGCCATTCCTGGCGTGAGGTCTCAAGTGGATTTCTTATAGTGGATGGTTGACAAATGGAGCGTTTAGGACCAGTGTTTCTTTATTGGCGGCCACCAGCTCGAAATTGAGATGGCGGATATATATTTCTTGACTGGTTTGCCTAAGAGAGGCGTTGACTTGACTCTGTTTGGGACTGGGGCAAGTGGTCAGTCCATCGATAGCCTTCGATTAGAGTACTGCAACCACCAGACTAGAGACAAAGGGATAGACATAAAGACCATATCCTTTCCTGAGCTTATGGTGATTGCATTCACTGTTACTAGACTTTGCGGAGCTGCCGTATTACATGTTGCCACCGGATCCCAGATGCGTATGGTAGTTGATTGCTTCCAGGGCACCATATTCAACTGGTGCGATGTTGTGTTGGCCAATGTGAAGGGCCAATTGACTAAGGCCAATAACAGATGATTTAAGACTTTTGGTTATGGGGCTTTAGTCATGAGTTTTGGCATGGAGAGGATTCCTATGCTTATCCCACAGCACCTTACAGTTGGAGCTGGGCTTCCTCGAGAGCCCAAACTGATGCGATGGGTCACAGTCATGGCCCGTCCTCCTGATGAGGGGACCGAGGTCGTTCGGTTCAAACCTGAGTATTTCCAATGGTTGGAGAACCAGGTTTTTTCTATTCAGGACTTCCCTTATGCTGGGGTTGATTTTCATGGAGACCCAGACATGGCTCTTCCTCCAGGAGAGTAGTGGGACGACTTAGGTAAAATCATTTTTCAACATTTTCCTAATTTTAATTTTTAATTTTTAATTTTTATATTGTCTTAAAACTGATAGTAATAATTTCAAAATGTAGACGTGGGCCCACAGCAACCAGCCACTCTCCGGCCTTTCGAGAGAATACAACCAGTTGCACCGGTTCTAGCCCCATAGGAGGAATTAGTAGAGACTTTGGCCGAGTAGGAGAGCCATCTAGAGCACCCGACAGGGGACATTCCCGAGACCAGCATAGATGACATCCCTCGTCGACTTCAGCGCTATGTGATTGGAGTCCCTGAACCTTTTAGGAGATTCCTTTGTAAGGTGGTCTGTGCAGTGGTTTCGTATCGAGATCATCACCAGTGATGGGATGATCACTTGTTGTAGTCACACATCACATTTTGCTTTTTGTACCTACCATTTTTGCCGATCATAAGGTGTTTTTCAACCTATGATCGAGGACGATGTATTTTTTTGACACACTCTTATATATATGATATCGTTATTACTAGCTTGTCTTGTTAAACATGTTATGGAATGTTTTTAAATTTACTTGTATGATTATTGCACATGTCTACTTAGCATTTGAGAAGCAATTGCATCTGCTAATGTATTTAAAGATCTTGGAATATGCTGATATTCAATATAGTCAAATTTACGTTCTAAGAGACGCACTCTCAAAAATAATCTCAATAATACTGGATTTCTAATGGCGTATACTCTATTAAGTTGTAATACAATGAGTTCAGAATCTAACCTCATTATCAAACTTCGAATCCCAAATGAAATACATTTAGATAATAACTCAATCACTGCACTATACTCTGCAATGTTGTTTGTTGTTTGACCGAGGCTTACCCCATGCATAGATACCAACTCGTCAGAGGGCGAATAGATAACCCAAGCTATGGAAGAAATATTCCATGTACTACGAAAAGCACCATCAGCGAAACCAATGTATGTTGGAGAGGCGTCGAAATCTGCGACATCAAACATAAAACCAATATAAGCAGGAATAACGATGAAAAACTAACTCTCTAAGCTAAGCACACTTTTTAATCTAAAACACACCAGCTAGAAGGAAAACTAACCTAACTAAAAAATCTCCACACTCGTTTTAAGCATAATACCTCTTCAGGTAAAGACCATTTCTGGGTTTACCTAAAGAGACCCCGTCAAAGTCTACCAATTCATAGGCCCCTTTCGCTAGCTTTCGCTTGACAACATAGGGACCATGCCACATAGGCACGAATTTTTAGCGCCTAAATTATCATTTGCTTGATCGTAAAATAAGACTATATCTCCTTCCGAAAAATTTCGAGGGGTCACATTTCGATCATATTGAGCTTTAATACGTGTTGCATGAGATTCGATCGCTAATGCAGCATCGCGGCGATTCTCATGTAGCTGAGCCAAGTATAACAAACTTCTTTCCTCTTTGGAATTTGCTGGAAGTAACTCGATGGCCATTCGCAATGACGGGATTTCGCACTCAATAGGTAACACAACTTCCAAACCATAAACTAGTTGGAAGGGAGTGAACCCTGTTTATGTTTAACTGAGGTTCGATACGCCCACAGCGCTGAAAATAGCATGTTGTGCCAATTCGACCGATGAATCCCAATGATTCGTTAGATCATGATGACTAGAACATTGTTGATGGCTTCAACCAGGCCATTAGCTTGTGGATAATAAGCAGTTGAACTGTCATGACGCAAATCAAGCTGGCCTGTAAGTTCAGTCATCATAACGTTTCGAAAATGACGCCAATGATCAGTGATAATTGCTTGTGGAACACCAAACCTAGTAATGATATGATTGAATATAAAAATCACAGTTGTTTTGTCGTCTGCCTCAAATGTAGGCATCGCCTCGGCCCACTTGGTAAAATAATCTACCGCAAGGATAATATATGCATGCCCCTCGGCCGAGTGAGGGTTACATGTAATAAAATAGATACCCCATTTGGAAAAAGGACCAACGACAATTATAGGGTGAAGAGGAGCAGGTGGAGCACGCATATTTCGACAAAAAATTTGGCAGTTGTGGCATTTTCGGACCGCAATAATACAATCTTTAAACATGGATAGCCAGAAATAGCTAGCGTGCAATATCTTTTGGGCAGTGGCATACCCAGACATATGACCGCCACACGCTCCAGAGTGACAGTCATTGAGGACCCTTTTAGCTTCCTCATGAGTCAAACAACGTTGAAAAATAGAGTCCGGCCCATGACGATAAAGAGTATCTCCAATAATTTTGAATTTTCGGGACTGGAATCGTATTTTTTGACGATCTGATCATGAAATATCTGGCCGAAAGGTTTGGGTTTGGAGATAAACGATGATATCCCTGTACCACGGGTCTAAAGTACTGATTAGAAGCAAGGATTCATCCGTAATGGGCTCCTCCGCCACAGTTTCCATGTCAGCACGCGGGAAGTCACACATTATTTCCGCAAAAACTAAAGATTTCTTGGAATTAGACTTTTCAAACTCCAAGTCGAATTCCTGCAGGGTTACAATCCATTTGGAGTACTTGCCCCCCAGCAATTGCTTGGTCAAAATATAGATCATAGGGTTGCAATCGGAAATAAATGTAGCCTTACGTAGTAAAATGTAATGTCAAAAACGTTGGACAGCTTGAACAACTGCCAATGCCAATTTCTCCACATGTGATTATTTTAGCTCAGTTGTATTTAACGTGCGACTAAGGTAATATATCACATGTTCAGTACCGAATTCATCTTCCTAAACTAACACCATTCTGATGGTGGAATAGGAAGCGGCGAGATACAAGAAGTAGTCCTGGTTGTAGTTGGGAGGATGCAACAGCGGTGCATGGGTCAACGCATGTTTTAGTGCATCAAAAGATTTCTTAGCTATCTCGTCCCAAAATAATGAAGTATTCTGCTTCAACAACTGGGTAAAACCCTTTGTGATCTTGGCGTAGTTAGGGATGAATCAACGTAAAAAGTTTGCTTTCCCTTGCAAACTTTGGAGTTGGCGAAGACTCAAAGGAGGAGGCAATCTGATAATGGCTTCAACCTTGAAGGGATCGACGTGAATGCCGGCTTTCGAAACAACAACCCCAGTAACCGACCCATTTCAATACAAAAAACACACTTGTGGGGATTCAACCTAATCCGATAATGCCTACACCTCATAAATATTGCTCTTAAATGGACGAGATGATCAGTTCGATGTAATGAATGAGAAGGCAAGTCATCGAGATAGGGTTGCACAATGTGCTTAATATCATGAAAAGCATAAAACATGGCCCGTTGAAAAGTTGCCCCGACGTTCTTGAGCCCAAAAGGTAATTTGCAATAAGTAAATGTCCCCCATGTACAAATGAATGCCATTTTTGGTTGATCAGCAGGTAGAATATTGATTTGATTGTATCCCGAAAAGCTATCCATAAATGAGTAAATTTCGTTGTCGGCACAATCGTCAATGATTTGATCGATATAGGAAGTAGGGTAATTGTCCTTTAGACATGCTCGATTAATGTCCCTATAGTAGATACATATTCTTATTGTCCCCTTCTTTTTGTTAACATGAACAATATTCAATACCCAATCCGTTAACGGGATCAGATAGGTGAAACCTACTTTGAGTAAATTTTCAACTTCTGCTTTAATCGCAGCAGATTTTCTTGGGTGAATCTGACGCAAACGTTGCCGGACGGGTTTAGTGTCTAGGTAAGTTTTGATTTCATGAATTACAATTGCTGGGTCAATTCCTGACATTTCCTCATATGACCAGGAAAACACATCACGGAATTCTTGAAATAGGGTCTTATATGTTTGAATCGCATCTTCCGTACAAGAGGCACCTATATGAACGTTTTCAACAATTCCAGGCTTAACTAAAATGTCAAGGGGAATAGTTTGAGAAATATTTCCCAAGTTTAACTCGGAATCGGGATGTTTCATTGGATTCTGAGCATCCTTAACATATTCAGTCATAAAAAATGATTAGAAATCATTTTCAAAGCGATCGCTCTCGGGTAAAAATGAAGATCTGTGATGAAGATCTTCCCATGGTAACTCATCGATGCATAGGATTTCACGAATTTGCTCATCTGTTTCAACAAGTTCAGAAAACGTTATTAAATCTGAGTTTGATGTTGAAAGTGATTCCTCATGGACCACATTCATTAAGTCAATTTGGGTTCATTTTGTGTCAGAAAACGACTGCACGGTCTGATACGCAAGTTCATACGGACTCAAAGGCATAAGAGTACCAAATGCGTCTATCTAAGATTCAGAAGGTATGATCCAAGGATCATAATTAACAATGGTTTCTGATGAAATCATATGAATGGTTGCAGTAGAATATGATGCGTTGATAGGAGGAAAAGGAAAAGTGCCCAGTAAACTAGAATCTTTAACTAGCCCTACTCCAACATCCTTATAAGGGGTTGTCGCTTTACCAACATGTTGAATGCTCTTAGCAAAGGCTAGGTCAGATGAAAAGTATGACAACTGGTCTAAGGTTACAATCTTTCCATTATGAGGGAACTTTATAAGCTGAAAGACCGATGAAACAACAGCTGTCATAGCGTAAGACCAACTACGACCCAAGAGAAGGTTGTAATCTAGCGGGGCATCAACCACCTCCACATCTAGATTAACTCATCGACGCATAGGATTTCACAAATTTGCTCATTCGTTTGAACAAGTTCAGAAAACGTTATTAAATCTGAGTTTGATGTCAAAAGTGATTCCTCATGGACCACATTCATTAAGTCGATTTGGGTTGATGTTGTGTTGGAAAACGACTGCACGATCTGATACGAAAGTTCATATAGTCTCAAAGGCATAAGAGTACCAAATGAGTCTATCTCAGATTCATAAGGTATGATCCAAGAATCATCATTAACAATGGTTTTTGATGAAATCACATGAATGGTTGTAGTAGAAGATGATGCATTGATAGGAGGAAAAGGAAAAGTGCCCAGTAAATCAGAATCTCTAACTAGCCGTACTCCAACATCCTTATAAGGGATTGTCACTTTACCAACATGTTGAATGCTCTCAGCAGAGGTTGGGTCGGATGAAAGGTATGACAACTGGTCTAAGGTTACGATCTTTCCATTATGAGGGAACTTTATAAGCCGAAATACCATTGAAACAACAACTATCATAGCGTAAGACCAACTACGACCCAAGAGAAGGTTGTAATCTAGAGGGGAATCAACCACCTCCACATCTAGATTAACGGTTTTACCTTCAACCCCTATAGGTAGATCCTATAAAATGTCGAAAGGATGAAACCCACAACCATCAAAGACCTTTAGAATCGTCGGGGATTGATTTAGTGAAGGAGAACCAAGCGATCTCCAACACTGTATCGACATAATACACGTGGAAGCTCCCTCATCAATCATAGTCCTATGAACAGGTCTGTTTTTGACTATCACTAGAATCTAGACAGCCATCTGATGAGGTAAGCGCGGTGCACTATTTTCTAGATCGAAGATTATAATGTTCGGGTCCTGAACATCAACAGCTCCTATAGCGGACAAAAGTAACTTGCGTTGTGCTGGATAGGATTGCAGCACTTCCAAAGCCGACATTGCTGAGGGTGAAACAACTAAATCCTCAACAATGTTATAGTTCTGAGCTTCTCTCGCATGTGGATTGAAAGAAGACTTTCGAAGTATACCCTTGGCGGGTGGTTTGATTACTAAGTCTGGATCAGGTTTCTCGATCTGTAGTGGATCGGAACCGGGAGCTGATGTTGATGGATTCGAATGAGAAGATTATGCTTCTTTACCATCAATAGGACTTTTACTACCATAATCTTGTGATCGAGTCGCAATCCTAACATGGGAAATCATCAATATGGGTTCTTCATTGGCACTGGAGGACGAACCTATCATCTTACTGTCTTGAGATGGAAAAGGATCCTTCAAGACAGCAAGGGTTTGGGAACCTTTGACACTTTTCGCAACCTCTGCACGATGAGGGCAATCTCTCGTAAAATGTTCTTCGTCACAAATGAGACATGGATAACGAGGTTTGCGTTTTTCATCAAGTGATTCCGCTTTTTTGGGTTTCTCTTTCAAATTCTTATCTGTTTTATTCTTTTTCTTCCCTTTCTTCTTACGACTGGTTTTTGATTTAGCTGTAGATGACTCTACAACGTGAATATCGGCGGAAAGTTCCACGAAAGAATCTCCTGTTGGGGAATCTATAAAGGTTATGATAGGAGAAGAATTCTTGGAAGACTTCTTCTTACTTTTGGTATTAACCGTACCAATCATACCATCAGCGGCATGAGACCCTAAAGGAGTAGCAGCGATTTGATTTTGTTTGGGTATATCAGGGATTTTCTCATGTAACGTACCTGACTGAGTATAAACTAAGTCAAGGTACTGTGCTTGAGCAATTACTTGCTCCTCAGTAACGACTCCGACCTTAGCTACATCCTCAGTGATCTTGGGCAGTAAAGATTTTACAAACAATTCAGCTAAGATCTGATCTGGGATAAAAACTTTTGCTAAAAGCTGTCGACGTCTCCATTCATGGATATGATCTGAAATGTAAGTGGACGTTGACTGCTTTAACAAAGTTAATAATTCCATGCCATTATCATATCTGACTGGCAACTGAAAATGAGTTAAAAACGAGGTAGCTAACTGACTAAAGTTATAAAAAGTGGCTCGCGGTAACTCAATGTACCACTTGGCCGCAAGACCAATTAGAGTGCACTAGAAAAGACGTAAACGAATTGAATCATCTGAAATGGAATTAGACGCACACCAGAGGTGATAGGTCATCACATGGTTCGACGGGTCCTCTCCTGGCTTACCTTCGAATTTAGGAATATCACTGGGCAACTTATGCAGCATTGGCGGCCAATACTGAAGATAGTTAATTGGATCGTTCGTGAGGCGCGTCAAGTCAGGCAAGTCCAAAGTTGCGATAAATGGTAGCTGACGATTAGGGTCCTTGAAAATCTGGGTCTGCAGACCAGCCCCAGGAGGAGGATATCCAGGATAAATAGGAATGGGGGTCGTATTTGGATATTTTGACCTCCTGGAAAACCAGGATTAACCGGACCATACTGGGGTTGCTGAGGTTGTTGATATGTATACCCAAGGTATGGTTGATACTGATAGGTTGGTTGCTACGGAGCAGGATTGTATTGGTACTGTCCTTGGTATGGTTGTTGATTATATTGAGGTTGAATGGTGACAACCATACTTCCTACAGGCATCTGAACCGAAGTATGGACCGTGGGTCTAGACTGAGGTAAAGATGTCTGAGGAGTAGATACAGGGACAATAGAAACCGGAGCTGTTGATACTCCAGAAGAAGGTGGGGTAGATGGAGTAGATGTTGTAGTAGTTGCAGCAGATGTTTGAGGCGGAGTACGAGGCGTACTAGGCCCAGACTGAGAAACTACAGAAGGTGCAGAAGTTTGAACAGTAGGCTGGACAGGTTGCTGGGATGAACCAGAAACCAAGGGTTGTCGAGTTTGAGATGACAACTGCGCATTCGGTTGCAAGACCTGTTGGGATTGAGATGGATCCCACACTAAATTCGTTCCAGGGTATGGACCCATAACAGGTTGAGGATATTGAGGACCGTAACCGGGTTGAGGGTAAGGTTGATAATATGATGAACCCGAAGGTGGTTGGTAACCTTGAGCTGGGTACTGCCCTTGGGGTTGATAACCTTGAGGCACGTACTGATACTAGGGTTGACCTTGAGGTACGTACTAATATTGAGGTTGATTTTGAGGTGCATATGGATACTTAGGTTGACCCTGAGGTACATATTGATACTGAGGTTGACCTTGAGGTACATATTGAGTCCGGGGTTGACCTTGAGGAACGTACTGTCTTGTAGGTATGTACTGTCCTTGAGGTTGTCCCCCAGGCACAAACTGAGTACCTTGAGGTTGCCCCCCAGGTATATACTGGGTACCTTGGGGGGCCCCCCAGGCACATACTGGGTACCTTGAGGTTGTCCCCCAGGCAGAGACTGGCCACCTTGCGGTTGAGGATTAGGAATGGAACCTGACATCATGAGAATATCTTCTACGCTCAATGGTTTAGTACCACTACTTCCAGTTAATAAATTTTGTTCGATAGGTTGAGGAGATGCTCCCGAAAAAGTAACAGAGATGGACTGATACCCAACTGGGACAGAAGGACCGTCGTACAAATAGGCTTCTGGAGACTGAGAAAACATGGATGACAGACTAGACATATTCAATAAAGGATAGTAATCTCTAGGTGCTGGGTGATAAAAAATACGACGTGGTGAAAAACTTAGTCTTGGGTTTTCTAAAATATTAGTCAATGAACGATACCAAGAACTACTCCTAGGAGGACTGTAAAAGATTGATTCACGCTCCCTAAGGTCTAAGATAGGTCGATCTTCTAGACAAGGAAAAATTTCTTCGTTGTCCGGAATAACAAGTTCTTCAATAGCTATAAGTCCAAAAGGAAGATCTTAGGTAATTACAGTTTCTACCCTAGGTGAACTAGGACCACTAGAAGCTGGAGAAGTAAACTCTGATATGGGAGTAGCAGCAATTTCATATTCGGGTTCAGATATTTCCGGTTCTTCACCTATATCACTAGTAGATGCAACACTACCAGTAACTTTTGAAACTACTAACAGTTGAGAATCAGAATGTACTATCAAAGAAGATTCTCCTTCTTCAGGTGACCCACCTCTACTGTCACTAGGAGTTACGAGGACTTTCAAGCCTTCAAGCTGGCTCGGTATGTCCTCAGGAGGTTGGCCCCGAAGTCTACGGGACTTCCTTAGTAACTCAACCACGTTTACAAACTCAGGAGATTGGCCCTGAAGTCTATGGGATTGCCTTGGTAATTCAGCCACAGTTAAAGACTTTTAACTACTTCACACGCAAACAAAGTAAAATCTCAATGAAAACCACCTAAAGCCTCTAAAGAACCAAACAAATTGAATCACACGCCTAAACAATCTAGGAGATCAATCACACACAAACAATAACTTTCCGGACTGAAAACACTAGTTGGTGATGAAATCCAACGTTGCAGAGTTCGATACAGAAATAGTGGTTGGAACAGTTACCTCGGCAACTTGCTTAATGAATAGACTGGCACAAGTTTCTCCACTTAACCGTCTCGAGTGAATAGAACCCCCCAGAAAATCCAAGTGAGTCTAGCCGACGTCTGCTCCAAGTACAGTGGGATCTTCCCACCACCGTCACCTTAGGAAGAATCCTATAGAATATGGTCACTATGGTTACCAACATAAACAAATATACTTGGGGGAGCAATCTACGATCCGATACGCACGCAAGGGCAGAGTAACAAGCTCAATCCCCTTGAAGACTCCTTGACATTGTGAGGCCAGGAGTAACTCCAGATTTGGTAGAAAAACTTATTCCTTTATTTCATTAGGTAGCTATTGTTATATACAAGAATGTGACTGATCAGTTCATCTTCTTGATGACTGTTCACATTCCAAATTCACCCAATCGCAGAGGATTAGGTGTCAACAGACATAAACCAAGGTTTACCAACAAGTGACCCCAGGCTCCTCGACAATGGTTAATCCGAGGTTTACCGTTTTTAATACGTGAATATATGGCGTCGTTCCCAATGAGGAAGGATTGATTCCCACACTGGTTCGGACACGATCTCGTGCTTCTCCTTTAAGAGGAGCTTTCCAGAGCATAGATGCAACAATTGGATTTCTCTCCTACCGCAAGATATAGCTACTTGTTTGTTTTACTATCTTGGAGAGTTAATTACTCCCTACTTCAAGATACTAGCCTAAGCTATGTTGGTGTATTAGAGCCCTAGAAACAAAAAATTTGCTAGATTGATTTTATTTTAAGCGTGATTTTTATTGGCTTTTGATTAAGTCAAGAGGTGATGGAGATGAAACTTGTGGTGTAAAGACTCGACTCGAAATCACTACAAAAATGCACTTAAGATTATTAAACAATCTTTTCTCTTGAATGAAGTTCTAGCTAGGAAAGAGGGAAGATGCAAATACCTAAAAACACAAATCTTTCTTAACAATCAAATCAAAAGAAAAGTATTTGTTTCAATGCACTCAAAAACGAGACAACTAATTATTTTCACAAGAATTCCCTTTTTTTTTCAAACATTCAAATGCTACTAAAAACAAACTTTTTCAAAAGAGACCTTTCATATATATATTTTTTTAAACATTTAAAACTATAACTAAAGTAAATCTTTGAGAAAACTATTGAATAAAGCAAACTTAAGATCTACAAACTAAGAAAACCTATTTGAAGTAAAAGCTCACAAAAAGTCTTTTTGAGGATGTTTTACTTGGTTACAAGCAAACCAAGGAC
>APFE030622541.1:0-30371 GCA_000404065.3 Pinus taeda
AATGATCTGCAACAGATCCACCTTCCGACATCTTCATATTAAATAACCTTTTTATAAGAAATACCTTGTTTGAGGCCGAGGGTTTTTCATATAGTTTCTCCAACGCCTTAATCAAACCCTCTGTCATTGTTCCTTCGAAATGTTGAAGGCGACTGACGCTGCAAGGCTCAACCGTATTGTTCCGAGTGCCTTTCTATCAAGAAGGTTCCATTCTTCATCTTTCATACCGGTCGGCATCTTTGTTTTTCCACCCAATGGTAGATATAGATATTTCTGATACAGATAATCTTCCATCTGCATCTTCCACAAGGAGAAATTTTGGCCGTTAGATTTCTCGACCCTAAACTTACCATCTTCCGCCATTGCTCCCACTCGAACAAGGAACCCTTCTTTCCTGCGAGTTTATGAACCAAATAGACCTTCAGCTCTGACACCAGTTGTTAGCAAATTAAATATTAAGGAGCAATGGAACACATAAAATATTGCAGAAATATAAACACAGAAAATTCACAAAACAAGAGAGACACAGATATACATGGTTCACCCAGTTTGGGCTACATCCACCTAGAACAGCCAATCCTTCCTTTCTATTATCCAGCAAAATGAAGAGACACAACCTACAGCAAATCGTTGTAATATCCTATGTTTACTCTCACAGTCTCACCTCTCTGTTTCTCGCTCACACAAAATACACATCTATATCCGCCTCAAATACAATTCCCTCATACAAAGAGAGGGGTTGCCTTCTAGGGAAAAAAACCCTAAACTAAACATAAGTTCTACCGTCAGATCATCTGCCTAATGAACGGCTTAGATTCGCTAGAAATTACTATACTTTTACAAGGCAAATTTACATCTATTTTTAGCTTCGGGGGCGCTTCCACCGAGCCCCCGTCGGGGGACCGCTGGCCCCCAGACCCCCGTGGGGGTGACAAGTCCCCCACGCGCCCCCCCTCGTGGAGGGGTGTACAAAACTTCCTAGGGTACACATCGTGCTGAAACAAAGACCTCTGAACAATCATGCTCCACACACAACAGTTTATAGTCAAAATATTTTTCTAATGACCTAATCCAATCCATTAGCTCCTCTTCATTAAGACTCCCTTCATACATAGGAATTTCTACCTTTCGTTTTCCTCCTACTTTCGCCAGCATCTTAACAACTTTAATAGTTTCATTTTCCTACTCTTCTTTGTCCTCAGAAGATTCTTCTTTAGCACTGTCATCCCCTTCATCAGGTGTTCTTCTCTGAGTGGTCTTAATTGTTTCCATTCTCATGCATAGACTTCATATCTCCTCCAGCAGAACTACATTTGCTTCCGATCTTCCTCGACCAATACCTGCTCCTCTCCTTGGCGGCATGTAAACTACAATC
Organism: Pinus taeda; assembly: GCA_000404065.3. NCBI lineage: Eukaryota > Viridiplantae > Streptophyta > Pinopsida > Pinales > Pinaceae > Pinus > Pinus taeda. The sequence goes on from APFE030622541.1 coordinate 1,376, forward strand.
AATATTTATCTCTCTATGCTCTGATACCACAAATGACACAAGAATTAATTGTTTTTAAAGAATCACAACAATCGGCCCCGCATTGATTATTTCCCTTACAGTTCCTCTTGCTTCTTTACTCTAATCCCCCACTTTATATAGACGAACACTAATATAACATTGATATTTTCCCTTTGAACAGAAACATTCATGATACACCATAGATCGTAATACATTTATATCTAATGGTCCAGATCTTTTATCGCAGTTGCAATTCCTCAATATTATAGGCCTACTCCCTTTTCAATGAAATGTTGCAATGCGATATGTCGCAATCCCATATCGCAGTATTTCTAGACCTGGGGTTCCGATAACAAGCAAACCTTACCTGCGATGCGATATTTGGGTGATCGTATGTCGCAACTCCTTAAGACCTCAGTCTGACCACAAACCACAATCTATTTGTGATGCGATATTGCAGTGATCGCCTATCGCAATTCTTCAAGGCTTGAGGTCCACCCCTTGTAAACAAATATTTTGTGATGCGATGTGGGGTGATCCAATGGCTGAGATTTAAGTGGGTATCAACAATGATAATACACTAAAGCTATGATTCCATTGAACTCTGAGGTTTATAACATACATCATAAAATAGAGAAATATTCAGTTCGGTCCTAAATGCAAATTAAATAGAGCGACTGACAATATAAAGTGCGGAATAGGGAAATTACCTGATTTTATCCAGAATGAGAATACATAGAGGCCAAAAAAAATGTTCACATAGAATTGATATAAATATTCGCACACGCGCATCAATTATTCATTATATGAATGGTTATGGAGTCTCAGCCCTTTGGCTCGACTACATCCTTTTGAAAGACCCCTCTTTCAATATGAAAGTCCTTGCTCTATTTCATGCTCTTGCTTCCTCAATCCTCTCTCATCCCCTACCAATATTTGTACATTACATTTTTTCTCTTTTTATCAATCCAATCCTACCTAACAACTCAATCCATATTCTTAAACAATCTAATAGTCAAATCACTATTTTCCAGCTATACCACACACCTACTGTTATATACCTAGGGGGGATAATATGAGGTACAAAGGGAGGTACCCAAGGTAATAATGTAATAATGGGATGAGCCATAGTAATAAATAAGGTGGTTAACCCATATTATATAAGGGACCACAAGTAGTTAGTAATAATGTAATGGGCCCATGGTATTAGTTCGATGGTATGAGGGAACCATGGTAATGAACCATGGTATTGTATGTATGAGGCCTATATAGAGGCTAGAGACTCCAAATGGAGAGGTGTCAAGGAATATTGTATGAACAAGCATATGGCTTGTAGAGTGTTTTCCTTCCTTAAGGAGTGAATGCATGGTGTTGCCCTACCTTAAGGGTTTTGATTAATAAAGAATCATTTCTATATTCAAATATTGTTATTCTTGGGTTTATTTCTATTATCATATATTTTTGGGTTAGAGCTATAACAAGTATATACCTAGGGGGAATAATATGGGGTACAAAGGGAGGTACCCAACGTAATAATGTAATAATGGGATGGGCCATAGTAATAAATAACGTGGTTAACCCATATCATGTAAGGGACCACAAGTAGTTAGTAATAATGTAATGGGCCCATGGTATTAGTTCGATGGTATGAGAGAACCATGGTAATGACCCATGGTATTGTATGTATGAGGCCTATATAGAGGCTAGAGACTCCAAATGGAGAGGTGTCAAGGATTATTGTATGAACATGCATATGGCTTGTGGAGTGTTCTCCTTCCTTAAGGAGTGAATGTATGGTGTTGCCCTATCTTAAGGGTTTTGATTAATAAAGTGAAGCATTTCTATATTCAGATCTCATTGTTCTTGGGTTTATTTGCATTGTCTTATATTTTCATATCAGATCTATAACAAGTGGTATTAAAGCACTTTCTTGGGCAAAAGTGGAGAATTTTCTTTTTTTTGCATGAACTTTCTGTGGCAGCGAGTTTGCATATTAGATATATACATTTGGGGGCAAAATCTGAAAAATCTAGCTGTATATCTATATTATTTGTGAAAAAATCCCTAATTTCAAAAAAAAGAAATCGGTCCAATCGGAGCCCATATGAAGGAGATATCGTTGATTTAAAAATTAGTGATGTTGCAGCCAATTTTTCGGGGCAGCGAGTTTGTGGTGTAGATCTGGACGTCTTGGTGCAAGATCTGCAAAATCTAATCACAAATCTGGATTCTTTGTGAAAAAATACCCAATTTCAAAAAAACAAATTAGTCGAATCAGAGTCCGAATGAGGGAGATATCGCTAATTTAAAATCAGCTCCTTTTTGCAGAAATTTTGGTGACAGCAGGATAGGTACATCGCAGATATGAAATTCCAGTGCCTGGATCAAGTTTCTATCACATGGGCAGACACAGAATGGTTGTTCCATTTCCAAAAATAGGTCATAGTAGGGATTCTCAGCAATATTGACGGAATTGTGGCCATTTCAAATTTTCGCCAATTTTTTTGTGTGATGGCGGGCCTAGATCAGAATTTGAGGGACTTGTATAAATTTTATGGCTCTCATCCAGCCAAATGGCTAGCACAAATGGAGAAATATTTTAAATTGAATTACATCTATGATGATGAGACTCAGCTGAGTGTGGAAAAAATTTACGTGGACAATGAAAGATGGCAATGGTGGCAATGGCATCAATGTGGCTATGGAAGGCCCCTAACGTGGGACACATTCAAAAAAGCTCTTATGGACCAATTTGACTGTAAATCTAATCTTGTGGATAAGCTCACACAGACAGACACACAACCTGCAAAGATTTTATTTTTACAGGAAAGAAGGAAACCAAGAAACCTAAAGGGTTATTTTCTGCTAGTATCTCCTTATTGCAGGTTCATGGATTGATTCAGAAAAAGAAGATCATTGTTTCTATAAATCCTAGTTACAAGAATAATTTTATCAATATTAATTTGGCAAAAAAATTGCAAGTTCCAGCAAAAGACATTGAAAACACACAAGAGGATGATGAGGATGTTCAAGTGCATAAGGATTTGAAGGTTTCTATGGATAAGTATGTGTTGCATGGTGATTTTTATATTTCAAAGACGGATAATATGGATGTTGTTTTGGGATACCCATGGATGGAATTGCTGGGTACTATAAATATTAATGTACAAAAGAAATTCCTGAAGCTCTGGTATAAAAAGAAGAAAAATACATAGGATATTTCCATTAATAAATGGTAGAGTCTAAGGAAGCTGAAGCTGGAGATTTTCTAGGGAATGACATATTAGATGATGAGCCAGTAATGATTGACAATCAAACACAAATAGAGGCTGAAGCAGAAAAGGTTACAGGTGCTGATACATCAGATGAGGGATCAGTGGCTGAAGTAATATTGGAAGATAAGACACCACAGTAAGCACCCCCAAATAACAATCAGGGTGAATTAAAGGAAAAAACACCGTGGGTTAAAACTTCAACATATCATCACCCACATCACCCCACAAGAAAACAACCAACAAGATGGCAACCAATTAGCCACAAGGATAACAACCCCTGCATGGTAGATAGAGAGGAGGGAAATTCCACATACTACACATCAACACAGAATAGCTGCCATGGTCAACTTCCATCTCAAGTGAGTGAGGCACTAGCGAGATCGAGGGTTCACCTTTCTCTTGGATGGCTAAATGCACGTGCATGGTACCAGTGGACTACTCTTATGACTAGATCTTATTATTTGTGTTCTTCCCATGTTTCAGGGACGAAACATGCTAAGGGGGGTGGAATGTTATATATCTAGGGGGGATAATATGGGGTACAAAGGGAGGTACCCAAGGTAATAATGTAATAATGGAATGGGCCATAATAATAAATAAGGTGGTTAACCCATATCATGTAAGGGACCACAAGTAGTTAGTAATAATGTAATGGGCCCATGGTATTAGTTCGATGGTATGAGGAAACCACGGTAATGACCCATGGTATTGTATGTATGAGGCCTATATAGAGGCTAGAGACTCCAAATGGAGAGGTGTCAAGGATTATTGTATGAATAGGCATATGGCTTGTGGAATCTTCTCCTTCCTTAAGGAGTGAATGTATGGTGTTGCCCTACCTTAACGGTTTTGATTACTAAAGTGAAGCATTTCTATATTGAGATCTTATTATTCTTGGGTTTATTTGCATTGTCTTATATTTTCATATCAAATCTATAACACCTACACTAACAAATTATCTTTGAAACTAAAATAAGACAATTTCTACTTATTACAATAATGAAATACAACTCATTTCATGAGAGATCCAACCCTCTCGATAAAAACTGACTTTTGACCACTCAAGTCAGTGAAATTCAACTTGTTTAGCCACAACATGTGAATAGACTTTCACATTTCTGGCTAAGTCTAGATGCTCTTGCATCAGAATCCCTTATATCAAACCCTGTGCTAGAAAGGATATCTTATATGTATCCACATAGCTTCAAATCTTGTCATTTTTATTATCAAGGTCATCTTTGGCTAGAGCATCCCCCCTCTTCAAACTCTTCTAGAATCTATCATGTTCTTATCCATTTTGTGTATGTCAAAAAGTCAATCATATTTATAGAACAATTTTTCTTCTTGAGTGCTAGAAATCCCTTCATTCATTCGTCGAATCAAAACCCTTATGTTGATATGAATACTTGGTTTGATTTGACACTGCTTTTAATCTTTTGCTAGCTTGATATACTAATTGGTTTCCTGAATTTACAATGGAAACGATTGGTTTAAATGCCCTAAGTTGTCATATTTTTTGCTTAGTATGTAATCAAATACAAATGGAACCAATAGAGATTGAGAATCTTGTATGTTAATCGACCAATCTGATCATAATATTTGTGTTAAAAATTGTTAATTAATCATTTTCTTAAGAGGACATCTGATACTGGTTATTTCACATTGGTTGATCTCGTTAAGTTTGCTTATTTCTATTATTCATAATTTCACAATTGAAATAATTTTTGGATAGTTGAGGAAATTCAACGTGAGTTGATAATTATGATAGGTCCTCACCATCTTGACAATATTTCTGAACAAGATCATATCATATTTTCCTCACAAGATTATCTTTGTGATTCAAACTTGTTAATTAAAAATTTAGTTTTTCATGAGTTTCATGGTTTTCAAATAGGTTGTTTTGAATATTGTGATCCAATTGCCCAATAATTAGAGAAATATTACATGGCAAGCTTTGTTGCAAAAAAAATGTTTCAACCTTTCTTAATGTTTGCAAAAACTGAAAACACAGTGTTGGGTGTCGTATATGGTATGTTGATGGACCAACATTTAATTTCAATTCGAGGTCTGTGGACATTGAGACATACCACTAGAATTGCCATAGAAAGACTCTACCAACCTGCAAAACAAACCATAACTTGTCCAAAAATTGCTCACACCCTCACATTCTTGCACTAGTCAATCCTTGTTCTAATCCTACACTCAAAAGAAGTATTTAGAAATGAAATCATAAACACAAATATTGAAATCTATCAATAATTGTGAGAAAACCCTACTTATTAGCAATTTAAAAAGATAAAATAACAATCTTCCAAAATAATGCATAAATTCATATTCTAGTTTTGGAATTTTTTGTTTAAAAAAAATAAAAAATCAACTAGAATTATGTTCACTTCACTCTTCAAAGCATTAATTAAACATAACTTAAAAAAAAAAAAATTATTTAAGTAACCAAAGGACTCAAAACACACATAATGTAAAGAATCAATGCCAATTGGTTGCTCAATAAATCCAAACAAGAAACACATATATTCATGTACTACTTTGAAAGTCCAAGCAAGAACCACAAAGATTCATACACCCAAGAAAGAACAACAGAGGTTCCTGCACTAAACTGGACACTCTAATCCTCTCTGTGAATGTGAAATACAAGTGTAATTTTGAATCACTTCTAGCACATCAATCAATTATGCAAACCTGTACTATGCACATTCTTAAAATAATCATATTCTACCTTAACACATCTTCAAGCTTTGATATGCATCTAAACAATGAATCCTAATAAAATCGTTGTTTAGTGTAAAAACATAATGAAGAGGAAACTTTCCAATCCAATAGATATTTAATAATGCTTCAGATGAAACACAAACTTTTTCTTAACAATCATTCCTGCACTTTAAAAACTTATCAACATTATGAATTCATACTCTTCACATATACAAAACTCTTATTTAAATATATACAAATATACTTGATAGATCAAATCAAATATTGAACAAGCTTATAATTGAATCAATGACTCTCAATGCTAATCATATTTTCTATGAACAAAGGCTAATCCAGAGTTCATGTTAAGAAAACAAAGGTTCTAATGTGCTTTACAGCTTAACAAAAAAAGAAAGGGTTATGTTCATCAGCATACTTTAGAATAATAAAAAGTGTTTAATCACTAAAAATTGTGTGAATCAATAGAATCACAAACTATTATTATATTTGTTGGAAGTGTCACTCATAAAATGCATAACTCTATTTATTATTTCATCAAGTAAGGTTTTAGTATTTAGATCCTTATTATGTATATATGAAGATAGTGGGTTTGTAAAAGAAATTGAAATATCTTTAGCTCTTGCTTCTAAAATGACTCAAGAGTTTCAAAACCAGATCCCATTTAATGATAATGATAAGCCACTGTATCATATAAAATATCTTATTTCTATGATTTACCAAACTCACAAAGAAATCTTGCATCAAATCAATATCACCTCCTAGCAAATAAAAAATATAACACAACCCAAAGTATATGAGGAAATAAAAATATTACATGCACTTATGGGGATGCTCCATTAGTTTTTAGTGCCAAATAACCACAATTTGAAGTGTAAAATAAATATTGTAAAAAGACAAAGCATGAAAAGAAGTTTCTCACAAGAGTCAAAGCATGTAAAGATACAACACATAATATAAACACATTGAAACCAGTACTAGATCTAAAATAAATAAACCAAACGATATGATTTTAAGGGTGGTGTGTCGAGTTAGGTTGGTTGGGACCCAACCAACCAGCTCCCACCTTGTTAAAATGAAACTAAATCACAAAATGGAATAGATCATTAAAATAAAAAGACAAATCTAGAAAAGGAGCTGACATTTAACTTATTTTAATGAAGTTTAGTATTTTAGTGCATGATGAGCTCAGTGATATAGCTCCACTTCATCATAGGTGGAATAACCCCCAGATCTCAAATCAGCAACACAAAAATGTGGAATGGTGCCCCCCTTCCTTGTTACCATAACTCTACTTTTTATGCATTTCATAATACAAATTTGCCTTCATGCCAACCAATCCATTACATCAAGGTGAAAAATAAAATCCCACTATTTGCCATCGATGGAAGTTTTTTGTGTCCATATTCCAAACCAAGAAATTGAGATCTGGTGTATGAGAAACTAAAAATTCCCATTTTCTCCAAATATGGGCAAGATCCTAGAATTCTAGAAAAATTGCACCATTTTACAAATATGCTTCAAAGAACCCTATGTATCTCCCAAACGGTGTTGAATTTTGGAAAACGTATTGAGGCTTAGTCAATTTTCAATACTAGAAACAAAAATTGTGTTCCATAATTTCGAGATTCACTTTCATCTACACAGAAATCGAGGACAAAGTTGGCAGTTTGAAAACTGTGTGAATTTTAGGGCTGATTTGTCAATTTTCTTGTAGAAACTCACACGTGATACCTAGGTGTGTTCTAAATCATGTGGAGATGTTCAAAAATTATCTTAGACAAAAACCATTTTTTGTTTTCACCAAAAAAAGTTCCAATCTATCGAAGCCCCAAATTGGTGCAAGCACACAAGACTAGTGTAGGCACAGAACTTGGTGCAATTAACTATTGATGCATGTGTATCTTTGACTAGGATTTCATACGACTTCTAGAAAACCTAAAACAACACAAGCACCATCATTAATAACTATTTTTATGTAAATACTATTGAAATAAAGGAAATAGGTTAAATAATGAACAATTACCTGATCATGTTCTAGGTTTAAGCTAATAGCACAACAATTAAGAAAAATGATAGTACTAAAAATGAAAACCATCAACAAGCATAGGGGAAAAATGTGAACGAAACACGAAAATTTCGGGACCGAACATCCCCCCATGTGGATCATCTTGCATGTCCGCATGCAAGAAAAACCTCTGATAAAGACCAAAGTTAATGAAAGCTGTAGGGATAGGGTTTCTCTATTAGAGTCAATTTGCATAGACCAAAATATTATAAGGATAATTGAGTGAAATCATGTAGGTAAGTATCATGTGAGGTCAACTTCCTTTTCATCAATAAGATTATTAAGACATGCAACCAAGGGTTTAGTGATGTCACTAACCTTTATTATTTCCAAAAGAGTAACTAATGCCAGGGCTACCAAAGCAATGCTAACAATTTTGTTACTATAGGGATAATGTTATCATAAAAGATCCAACCATAAAAATTCCTTCAAATAATCTCAAGAGAAGCCCTAATCATTAGTTCTTCATCTCAATATCCTCATTACAAATAAAAGTGACATAATTTTAAATCCACGGTGTTAAAAAATGGATGGAAATAAGAAAAAGGAAAGATAGCATAATAATACCTCCCTAGGATGACCATATTACCATTATCCAAGCATATAGTTGAAGCTTCTCTTGTTCAGGCAAAGTGAATCACCTGCATTAAGGGTCACACATCCACATAAACTAAATTATTCCAAAAGATAGAAATCCAAAGCATAATAGCGAAAGGATCTTAAAGCCATTCTCAAAGAGATATGATAATGAGTTCAGGGTAGGACAAAGATGACCAAGTAAATCATAGTGTAATATTAAATTTAATATGATATGCATGGCCTTGTTGGCAATAGTTGTCTATAGCCTCAATAGGGATGCCTTTTAACCCAATGAAATTTATGTGTCCCATCTATTATATATAGATTCAAAGTCAATTGAAAGCATTTACATTCATTTAGCAATTAATTGAAGGCAATTTTCCTAGCTTGGTAACTAACTAATGACAGTGCCACTCAAAAGAACTAACAAGAATGAACAAACCATCTCGTGATGAGACCTCTTGTCTTCCATATTTTCAACTTAAATCCATTACCTTGACTTATTGACTAGTAGCGGTAATGCCATTATCATTAGAACACATGATCATGGTGGTCAGATAATAATAAGATCTCCCATCCCTTAAATAATCCTTTTAAAAGAAACTCTTATTACAATTAACCTTAAATAGGTTACTTAATAGGTGGGGAGGAAAATGTGATCCTTAAGAGCACAGGATGGCATGAAACATTTTTAATGGCTAATCTTCACTGGTTGGTCTTCCTACCCTTAAGACTCATTTTAAACAAAGCATCTTAGATAAATTTTACTCGAGTTAATAATGTTAGGCTTCTCATGAGAGCTCATTAGGGTTTTATAGGAGTGGTCCACTAGAGGAGGTTTTTTAAAAATACCTTCTAAGGGAAATTTGAAAAAAAAAATCTTAGAGAACAACTTGCACAAGTGCTGATTCGAACTTAAATAGGAACGCACCAAAATATAGATATAACCACAATTACAAAGATGCAGCAGAAACAACACTTCATTTCATTAATATCAAAGAACTGAAATATGCTTACAAACATGGAAATAAACTAGCTCTAGTGATGGTAGCTTATCTTTGAAAATAGATGTTGTGATTACCTGTCTCTAAATTGTGTTACAATGAGGCTGGAAGGCCTATTTATTATTGAGAAATAATGGAAAACCCTAAACATCCAAAAACCTAACCCTAAGAGATCAAGTGCCAAAACTCTGGGCCCCGTTTTGGTAAATTGGTACATCAACTTCGTGGGGTTGTAACTTTGGCACACGATCTTTGTTTGATGTGAAAAATACCTCATTCAAAAAATCCATCCAAGGATTACAACATTCAACTACAAATGTCAATAGAAGGTTTGTGTTTTCCCATTTAAAAAAAAAAAACATTGTTTAGGGCCTCAAAACAGCTCTGGAAATTTAGGACCCAAAAAACTACCAAAAATAGAAAATTGTGCTACAATTAAGGAAATTGAAAAAACTAAAAGAAGTAGTGGTGGGGATACAAGTGGAATAGGTGGGTGGCCACCAATATCCACCTAGATCAATCCTTCCCCCTTATAAATCAATGGTCCACATTACATTGAGTGCCTCCATGAGATGGGGAAACTTCTACTGAACTTGGTCCCTAGTGAGTCACTTGCCTTGGTGTAGGCGTTGGCCAGCTTTGACAATCTTATACAGTTTGATATTATGTTGGTGAGTATTGTTGATCTGCGTGTCCATGGTTTAATCAATTGTGTCATATTCCATGCAATCTAGGTTTAACTCTATTGGTGTTAGATGTTCTATAATGTTTGATGTGTCTAGTAATGGTGAGAAGTAGGGCCGAAGGCAGTCCACATTGAACACTAGGTGTAGGCCAAGTACAATGGAGTTCTGAGCTCGAAATCATTGTCCCCTACATCCTTGGTGATGGTGTATGATGCATATGATAGAATTCGAAGATTACGGTGGGGCCCAGAGAGGCGCTCCTTCTGTAAATCTAACCAAACTTTGTCGCCCACCTAGAACTTGTGTGGCACCTGATGTTGATCATGTCACTGCTTATACCTGGCATTGGATTTGTCCAATATATCATGGACCTATTGGCAAATGTGTTGGATGTTCTCGATGAAGTTGTTAGCCCTGTAAGCTTTCTATTAGACATGGATCGAAGTTGCCTGAGTAGCTGCAAATGGTATGGCACATCCATGGGACATAGTGGTTGGAATCCCAACCCCACCTAAAAGGGGTTGTGGCCAGTTGAGATATGGAGAGCTCTATTATAGCTATGTTGTACATAGAAGAGGCTTTCGTCCCATGTGTATGTGGATTCTTCAAGTTGTACATGTGCATAATGTGTATGATCATCCTATTGACGACCTCTATTTGGCCATCAATTTTGGGGTGGAAAGTTGTGAAATTAGTGAGCTTGGTATCTAGAATTGAATAGAGACTTGACCAAAATTTACTTAGGAACATGTCACCCTGATCTAAGATAATGAACTATGGGATCTCAAAGTGTACCCATACTCATTCAAAGAAGAGCTTAGTAGTGGCTTCTCTTGTGATATTCTTCTTACACGTCGCCAGAATGGCCATCTTAGAGAATTTGTTGATGACCATGAACACACAGTCATTTCCATGCTTAGTATAAGGGAGGCCCAACATTTAATCCATGGAGATGGATTCCCAAGGTTAACTAGGAGTAGGAAGAGGAGTATATAGGCCTTGCCTCTTGATGGTCAATTTGGAAATAATGCAACTAGTGTAGGATCTAATGCACTTTTGAACATCCTATCAAAGGTTTGGCAAATAAAAATACTTTTGTTTCACTGCCACTATTTTCTCTACTTCGAAGACTCCAACAACCCTACTGTAGTGTGCCTCCAAGATCATCTTGGCACACTCTCTTGAAGGAACACAAAGGTGTCCCAGGTGACATACCAATTATCCTAGAGGTGAAAATTTGGAACTTGCTTGCCTTATAGGAGTGTCTAGTATGTGTTGCCAAATTATGGATCACTCTTATATAGATCTAACCACCCTGAAGTCTTATGCCCATAAGAGTCGAGCATAGTGGAATTATTCCATGTGTGTGGACCATTTTTTATGGTGATAATTGTGTAACTTACCTTGTTCCTGTATGAACTGCAGGGGTCGATGGTCTATGATGTAATTCTTCCATTGTCAGCATGCCTACACCATGGAATAAATATCATTTTCATAGGTGTGATACTTCCGGGCTATGTCTGAAAGTGTCTCACTATGATATGCCACTGGATTCCCCTGTTGAGTAAGGAATGCACCAATAGCATAATCAGAGGCATCTTTCTCAATATCAAATTGTTGTTGTAGGTTTGGTAATGTGAGCACTACTGCAGAGTAGACGTGATGCTTCAACTCAAAAAATGCCTTATATTGAGATTCAGACCAAAAGAATTTGGCTTTCACTCTACCCTTGATGACTTGACTCAAATGAAAAGTAATATGGCAGAACCCCAACATTAACCTGCGGCAGAAATTGACAAGACCGAGAAAGCTGTGAAGCTCCATTAGAGTGGTTGAGGTTGGCCAATCATAAATGAATTGTATCTTGGTTGGGTCCATATGCACACCCCGCTCATCAATTACGTACCTTATACGAAAAAGTACATTTCTCCAAATTCGCACACAACTTGTTTTGTCGCAGACTTTGGAGGACCTGTCGAATACATCATAGGTGCTTTTCCCAACTCTGGATGTCAACCATATAAACCACCACAAATGAGTTAGGGAAGGGTCACAAGATGTCTTCCATCATCCACATGAAGGTTGTGGGGCCATTCATCAACCTGAAAGGCATGACCATCAATTCAAAAAGGCCCTCCTTGGGGGAAATCTTCCACATATTGGAGGTTTTGATTGGTACCTCGTGATAACTGGACTTTAATTCAATATTGTTGAAATATTTTCCCCCCTTGAGCTAGTCCAGAAGGTCATCAATTACTGGGATTGGATACTTATTATGGAAGTTTCTGAATTCATTCCTCTGCCCTCTCTAAAACATATGGAATTACATTCGATATGGGAGTGAGTAGGAAAAATAGGTGTTTTAAATTGATGTGAAACTTGATTGTTAGAATTAGGGTTTGGTTGCACAAATTTTGGGACCATAAAGAAGGATAATATGTTGGTGCATTGGACAAGAATTGCAGTTGTTGTGGCTTGGGTAATGGAGTTTTCATGGGAATTTCCTAAAGAGGAGGCTCCAAACCATCCTTGAGTTTGCGGGAATATTTGGCTTGAGGGATAGGGCCATTGTGGCCATAAGTGGGATAATGGATCACAGGAGGATTATAAGTCTACCATGGAACTATAGGTTTATAGATCTATTGAGGAACCTGTTGTAGGCAATAAATATTAGTCCAAGTACTAAATGATGATGAGTTTTGAATAATTTATACTTGGTAGTCGATTTATTTCCTTACTTGATTCCTTAAATACTTGCTGAAAACCTAGAAATCATGTGAAATAATTTATAGAGTGATTCTCCTTGCATTGCTTACATTCTTCTACAAATCATCCAATTGTAAATTTAGAGAGGCTTTCAAAAAAGATTTCAAAAATTGAGAAGAAAGATTTCGAGAATTATTACTAGTATTGGAGATTCCTCTTCAATACCTAATGCATAATTCACATACATCATCATATGGTAAGTGAAAAACATCACCTGGTCCTATCAGATTTAAAGATTCTACAAAATCATCTTTGATTCATTTGAGTAAGAGTGTTTTCAAGGTCTCTTTTGCCAAATGTCTATATTTTTATTTTTTAAGGTTTTATCGAAATCGGTCCACATATTCCTCCAAAGATTCATCCTCCCCTTGTATCATTCCAAAAATATCTTCACTGGCCTGGAAATAGTCTTCATATTTCTTCAAGAATACATTCTTCATATCTTCCCATGTTTGAATGTAGTTCCCACTAAGGCTCATGAACTATTGGAGATTTTTTGCTTTTATAGTAAGAGGAAAGACTTGCAACCTTTGATCATTATTACCATAACCATATCCTCTACAAAGTACTTAAAACTCAAATAAGAATGTATCTGGATCTTTGTTTTCCAAACCATGAATTTTTGGTAAAGAAGATGGGGAATATTGTGCATTTGTACCACTCCTTTTGGATATTTGATAGGGAATTCAAAGTTAATGATGTGTGCCATTTCACCCCAAAATAGAAAAGGCTTTCCATATACTCCTTCTAGAATCCTAGTTTGAATGCTCCTGCCAACCAGTTAGTGAAATAGGTGCATTGGATGATTGATATTAGCCTCAAACTCCTCATTGAAAAATGCCTCTAAATACCATTTTTTTGTTCTTCAACTAGCCAACTGGTATATTTTGTCATCATGTGGAGAAGTAAATATATGGATGTTCTTATAGCACCTTATAAATGAAAACAAAATATAAACAAAAAACTTGCAAGAAAAACTAGGTAAAGAGCAAACCAAAATGTAGCAGGTCACCAAGGTCAATCCCCTAACTCCTCCCTAGAAATGATGCCAAAATGTTGGGTGTAGTATACGGTATGTTGTTGGAAAAGCATTTATTGTCAATCTTGGGTCCATGGGCTTTGAGACACAACAGTGGAAATGCTAGAGAAAGACTCTAGCAATCTGCAAATCAAAACCCTAACTTGTCCGGCTCACACCCTTGGATTCCTACACTAGTCAATTCTTGTCACCTAATATTGCACTCAAAAGATGTTTTTAGAAATGAAATCATAAACAATAATCTTGCAATCTATCAATAATTGTGAAAAAAACCTAGTTATGAGTAATTGAAAAAGATAAATAGCAATCTTCCAAAATAATGCATAAATTCCTATACTAGTTTTGGAAAATATTATTAAAAACAATTAAGCAATCAGCTAGAATTCTATTCACTTTACTCTTCAAATAATTAATTAAAAAAAAAACTTATTCAAATAACCAAAGGACTCGAGTCACACATACTCATGTAAAGAATCAATTCCAATTGGTTTCTCAATAAATCCAAACAAGAACCACACAAATTCATGTACTACTTTCAAAGTCCAAACAAGAACCTCAGAGATTCCTACACTTAAGCAAGAATAACAGAGGTTCCTTCACTAAACTGAACACTCCACTCCCCTCTATGAATATGGAATAAAAGTACAGTTTTGAATTGCTTCTAGCACATTAATCAATTGTGCAAACCTCTATTGTGAACATGCTTAAAATTATCATATTCTTCCTTAACACTCCTTCAAACTTTGAGATGCATCCAAACAATGAATCCTAAAAAAACTTGTTGTTCAATACAAGAACATAAGGAAGATGAAACTTTGCAATCCAAGAGATATCTAATAATTCTTTGAAATGAAACACAAACTCCTACTTAACAAGAATTCCATCACTTTAACAACTTATCAACGGTGTGAACGCATACTCTTCACATGTACAAAACACTTATTCAAATGTATAAAAAATATACTTGAAATATCAAATCAAATAGTGAACAAGCTTATAACTAAAGCAACTAATTACTCACAATAATAATCATATTTTCTTTGAATAGTATCAATACAAATCATCAACACTCCAGAGTTCATGTTAAGAAAAATAGGTTCTGATGTGCTTTACGGCTTAACAAAGAAAGGAAGGGCTATGTTTATAAGCACGCTCTAGATTAATAAAAAGAGTTTAAGATCCAACACTTATGTGAATCAACAAAATAACAAACCATTTTTGCATTTGCTGGAAGTGTCACTCATAAAATGCATAACGTTTTTTAATTATTTCAGCAAGTACGGTTTTAGTATTTACATCTTTATTACGTTTATATGAAGACAGCGGGTTTGTAAAAGAAATTGAAATATATCCAACTATTGAGTCTGACTGAAGATTTTCAGATTTACATCCCATTTAATTATAATGATAAGCCATTGTATTATACAAAATATCTTAGTTTTGTGATTTACCAAACTCACAAAGAATTCCTGCATCAAATCACCATCACCTCCTAGCAAATACGAAATATAACACAACCCAAATTATATGTGGAATTATAAATATTGCATGCACTTATGGGGATTCTCGTTTAGTTTTCAATGCCAAATAACGAGAAGCTGAAGTATAAAACATATCTTGTAAAAAGACATCATGAAAAGAAGTTTCTCACAAGAGTCAAAGCATGTAAAGATACAACACACATTCAATATAAACACACTTAAACCAGTACTAGATCTAAAATAAATAAACCACATGATATTAATTTAATGGAGGTGTGTTGAAATGGGTTGGTTGGGCCCTAACCAACTAGTTCACAACCTCTTAAAATAAAACTAAATCATAGAATGGAATAGAACATTAAAATAAAATGACAAATCTATAAAAAGAACCTCACATTCAGCTTATATTAATGAAGTTTAGTCTTTCGGTGCATAATCAGCTCTATGATACATATCAATTTCATCATAGGGGGAATAACCCCTAGATATCAACTCAACAACATAAAAAGGTGGAATGGCTCTTCCCTTCCTTGATGACATAACTCTCTTTTTTATGCATTTCATAATACAAATTTGGCTTTAAGCTAGAGAATCCATTACATCAAGGTGAAAAATCAAATCCAAACTATTTTCCATTGATGGAAGTATATTTTAGCCATATTCCAAACCAAAAAATCGATATTTGGTGTATGAGAAACTAAAAAATTCCATTTTCTCCAAATCTTGACAAGGTCCTAGAATTTTGGAAAAAATGGATTTTTTTACAAATCTACTTCAAAGAACCCTGTGTATCTACCAAATGGTGATGAAGTTTGGAAAACGACTTGAGACTTAGTCAATTTCCTATACTGGAAATAAAAATATTGTTCCAAAATTTCAAGATTCACTTTCATCTATACGAAAATCCAGGACAAATTTAGTAGTTTGAAAATTGTATAGATTTTAGGGCTAATTTATCAATTTTCTTCTAGGAACTTGGACATGCTACTTGGGTGCATTATAAATCATGTAGATATGTTCAAACATTATTTTAGACAAAAACCATGTTTGGTTTTCACCAAAAATGTTCTAATCTATCGAAGCCCCAAATTGGTGAAGGCACACAAGACTGGTGTAGGCACAAAACTTTGTGCAATTAACTATTGATGCATGTGTATCTTTGACTGGGATTTCACGCGAGTTCTTTAAAACCTAAAATAACACAAGAACTATCATTAATAACCATTTTGATTAAAAATATTATCAAAATAAAGGAAATAGGTTAAATAATGAGTAATTAACTCATCATGTTCTAGGTTTAAACTAATAGCCTAAAAATTGTGAAAAATGATAATAATAATAAAAATGAAAACCATGAGTAAGCATAGGGATCAAATGTGAATTAAACACAATAATTTTGGGACTTGACACATAGATGAGTGTACATTCGCAAGAACCCTTCAAGGTTTGTATGATCATAATTTTAATCAACAAGGTAAATTCCAAGACTAGTTAAAACCAGTTGGTATGGCACATATTTTTGTTGATAAGCAAGAAATTCAATTCATTGTGCAATATTTTCAAGTTTTTATTTTGTATTTTTCACGTTGCTTTATTTCGTTTATTTTTTCACATCTTTGTGTTTGTAGATTGGGAGCGATTACGGTGGGTACATTGGAAATTCCTTTACACTTAGCCCTAACTTTCTAGCTGGTTAGGCTAGGAGTAGGTCTATTTGCATTTTAGTTTCCCTATTCATTGCATCCATCCTCTATTTTTCTCTCGATTTAGTCTTTTCTTTATTTTCTCACGTTTTGCATCTTTCTATAGTTTTACATTTTCCTTCTTGCTTTTGTTTTTCTTGTCCTTTCTTTACTCTTTTGTTTAATAATAATGTGCATGAAATTAGTCATTATTGGCTCAAAATACAAAGTGGATAAAACTTTAAAAGTTAAATTGTGATGAAGAACAATGTTTTTCTAATTTGTTATCCTCTTCTATATCTTGGGTTTCCATATCTTTAAATTCAATGACGTGTGAACAAAAAATATGATTTTTTCTAGACAGAAATCCTTTCGTCTAACTATGAATTGTTTATTTTATTAGGCTCTTCATTCTTGGCTCCACATTGCATTGAATTATTTTTTTACCTATCGACTCAATCAAGTAGAGAAGGGAAATGAGAAAACTTTAAAGATGCATATTAGTTTCAATTATCTTTCAATTCCCTTAAACAAGGAACAAACTCTCTTGCTCACAAAATAAGTTGGGATCCCTCTTCCACTCATACTACAAATGTTCAATAAATTCATCAAGAATACCTCTCAAATAAAAATAAAGGGTGGAGAAGAGAAAGGCTTACTGCTCATAAAGGTGAAGTAAGAAACTTTGTCAAGGTATTGAAGAAGCCTACTGGAAGCGAAGCAGTGCTTTTGATTCCTTGAGGTGACTTTGTTGGGTTATAGAATAGGCTTGCTAGTAGTGGATAAACACTTGGGAATGTGCTTAACTCTTATTTTCAAAATCTTGGTATACTTTCTATCCTTCTCTATCGACAGAGTTGAGATGTGATTAGTCTTGTAAATGTGTTTGAAGATGAGAAAGGAAGAGAAGCGACTATATCTTTGACTACGATAAGTGGCAAAGATGGGGTAATATACATGGAGAATAAATACTTGTTGAAAGAATGTGACCTTTCATTTAATGGTAAAACCTAAAGAGAGAAGTTGGAATTTTACCAGTGTGTCACCAAGTGTTGACATTACGTCAAATACCCTCCAAAATTTAGCCTAAACTTAAATTTTCGAGCCTACTATGGATCTTGTGATATACAGTTCCATGGTTCCTTCATGGTCGATTTATTTTTTAATATTTTTCCCATATTCTAACTGTTAAATTCACTTGCTCACACATGCTTAATCCTTGATGAATTTATAAGTGCACTTCTTTCTATGTAAGCTTAGATAGGCATTACACAACTCCCCAAAGTAAGGCTTGCACAATCTCTTGCGTACTGTTGAAAATTGTTGAAAATTGAAGTAAGGCTTGCGTACTGTTGAAAATTGAATGCAACACTTAGTCCTGCTTGCCTCTGTAGCACATGTCACATTCATAGTGGGTAGTCGCTCCACTTCTTCACCTTTGCCATGGGAAAATGTGCACACCCTATTCCTTTCCATCTAGCATTGTTCATTGCACATTTATAGTGTGTAAGTATTCAACCCTTACCCCTTGCACTTGCTCAATATGCCAATGGTGAGCTCTGTCTACCTCCCTAGTGCATGACGTAGTTCTAGTGGACAGTGCAACCTCTCCTAGATCACTGCTAAAGAAAATTGTGCTCTTCCTTAAGCAAGTCTGTCAATTACATTACATGGCACATTTTTAGTCAGCAAGCCATCAATACTTGTTCACTAAACTTTTCCATTATGTAGAACACTTTCTCATGGATCTCTCTCCTAGCACATGGCATAATTCCTATCAGTGATGGAACCTCCCTACACCCTTATAGAAGAAAATTGTGCCATACCTTTCTCTTTCCCTCGCTTGTGCAACTGAAATCTGCAGGCCCTTATTCACTACCATTTGCGCACATGTTCCTCTCACTTTCTTGTCCTAGTCTAGTACGCATTTCGAGTGCAGAGTCACTCATATCTGGCGTCCTACAACTACACACTACACCAAACCCCTCCCTCTCGACTTCTATAAATTCCCACCACAATAACTAAATTCATGCATATAGAAGTTCAAAGGTCATTTAGGAGTCAAATAGTCATGAGGGTAGCTCCAGAGTCATAGGGGATATGAAATTTCATTCATCTTGTCATAAAGGAAACCTCATAACTTAAGCTAAATTCTTTTGAGAGTCTTAGACTATGGAGATCTAGCCTTAGCTTTTCTAGCTTGGCATAATATAGAAGTTAATTATTTGAAGAAACAAGAAGTGACTTAATGTTCCACTACTAGATCTAATGGCTCACCATTGTAACTGTGTACTTGGATCTTTCACTTAATTATCATAGGCTCATTGAGCCAACAAATTTTCATGCATGTATCATGAATATTTTAAGGCTATTCTTTAGATGTTTGTGGTATATGTTATGTTCATGTGTATTGAAGAAGTTGAACTACCTCATTGGCTTGGTGCTTATATTGTTGAGTGTGTGTTGTATTTTCTTTAATGATCATTGTGTCTATGTGAACTACTTCGCTATATAACTAATAAATATTTCATTGCTCTCACGTGCCTCTCTTATAAAAATACTATTACTTTCCTTTTAGAGGCTCACTCTTCTCTCCCATCTTGTGAAGGCCTCCTACTACACAATGCAATTGGTGTTTCACGGTGTCAAATTTATTTCTTATTTCAAGGGTTATGTGTTAATCTCTTATGTTACCTATTGTATCCAAGGAAAACCTTAAAGTTATGGTGTTTGGGCTGATAATCTAGATAGGGCTCCTACTCCAAACAGCGTGAGCTCTAATTGGGACTTCACATTGGGGAGACACCCTATATGTTGGTGGTATCTAACACCGTCAATAGGATGATTGTCCAGAATTTGACAAGGTTTATAACTCAAGGCTACATGACATGGCACTAAGGGGCAATCTTTTTTGTATTGTCATGCACACAAGGTTTTATGTGTATTTATATATAGGTATAGTTCCAAGGGGCATGTATAAGCACCATATAATGTATGTGTAGTTGCTTGCATGGAAACTCTGTCACCTCTACGCTTTTATCCTAGGAATTTCAAATGGGGTAACTTTGGAAACTCTCGATATTTTAGTTCTAGGGTGATGTGGCAGTGTGAGATCCACTCCACAGTCCATGCACTATGTGTTATGTTTATATGGCGCAAAAGGGGTTCCCTCGTTATTACAATATAAGCCATGGTAGAAGGGTTTTGGGAAAAATATTGTGGGTTGGGGGGGGGGGTGGAGGGGATGGGAATTAGTATTTTCAACTCACTTTAACTTTTCATATTCTTATTATGATTTTTGTATGTTACTGTCATTTATACAACCAGCGTATGTACACAAATTTAGTGAAAGAAACCATCACATATCGAGTTAACTAATTATTCACAAGTTCCATTAGATATTTATCTTTAACCAGTGCATTATTAATTTCATCAGACATATAGTATGTAGTAAAGAGAATAATAAACCATCACACATAAGCAACACAACAACACATGATAACATCAAGATTTTTTAGGTGGAAACCCAATGTGGGAGAAAACTACTACTACCTTTGTCTCTGTCTTCTCCTTTTATTACTAAGAAAACTTTCATTACAATCTTGTACTCACGTAGACTCTTACCAACACGTAGGCACCCACCTACAAGAGGCTCCAACCTTCACTCGTTCCCCAACACCCATTAGAAGGGACCTCCAACACCCTCAGTTTATTTATTGGCTTCTACCAAAAGGGAGCACCTACCCCTATAAAAAATTACCATCTACCACTGGAAAGAAACTCTGAATCCCTTATTGAAGGCTCCAACCCTCAACTCCTCTTATGGAACACATTTCATAATATTCATATTAGATCCACCTAACTCAAAACATCAAAACCTGTAGGCCACATTTCATCATATTTTCATACTGGAACCATTTCCAACATTAAGCCCAAACCAAACAGGATATTAAATCTAAACGTTAATCACAGAACTAATTGAATCATTGTATCATTAGAGGACCAATCACTGAACTAAATCTTGATCAACCATTGCAACCAAATATAACTAATCATAATTGGATCATACCAATGTATAATCAGTCATAAATATACCAAGCCATACGTTGTTAACCATTGTAAGAACAAAGTGTTGTCACTACAAACCCTGACCAAATTTACTTTAGAATGTATACGATATTTTTTTAAGGAATACCTCATGTATATAAAGAAGACTTGTGTACAAATCTCAAATCAATGACCACTGAAATCTCTATCAAACTGAATCATTGGGCCAGTCACTGAATACTGAATCACAACATATACAACAATACTAACTTACTAAAAACCTAATCATAATGCACTATCATTATTGATCAATATGCCAAGTCTTATTCAACCCAATCAACATAGTTAGACACAGATCATCAAGATAGAGACATCATTGATAATGGCAACAAATAGCGCAGAACTTGTCACATGTTATCATCAAGCCATACTGCAAACCTTAGAATCGATACACGACATCCATAGAGAATATCAGCGTATGTACACGACTACCATGCATAAAACACATGTATAAATCTCAACATATCGAAGAAATTCACATAATTTTACACGACTATACGGAACTAGATTCATGTATGTGCACAACTATCCGGAGACAAGCCTACATACAGATCTGAAAAATTTCATTGCAAACACAACTTCATTCTCTGCAACCTTCACAGCCAAAACTGTAGACTTCTTTATAATTAATTTAGATTAAAACATCATTATAATCACATATCTCTCATTTTTAATTACTTAGACATCTGCAATAAGTAAATCAATCAAGTGTATATTTCAATGTATTTCAGATCTTTCAGATTTGAGTCTTCTCCTTCCTCCCTGGTGCACACCTGTTTTATATCAAATCGCACATGAATAACCCATTGCATGCATAGTTAACACCTTGATCTCCATCTCCTTATATAGCCTTTTCCTTAACCAATACATTAGTTAAATCCCTTGGTAATTTCATTAGTATTATTTGAAAGGATCAAATAACCATTTTCACGGCAATTACTATGGGCCAATAACCTGGTAATGACCCACAATATCCAAATTACCATGGTTTGGATTTTGTATGTGATATTTACTCATAGGAACTATTTATGTACGTGACCCTTCTTAATAAGGATCGCATATACTTTCTTGAAATACTACATGTGTCATCCAACTGTCACTGAACTATCATTCCTCTGTCCATATCATCTATAGCATATATACCAATATGTATTAGCTCTACAATCATCATATAATCATTGTTGACATCAAGTACATCTTCATCATTTTGATTGCTATCAAGGACAACACATAAGCCATAATTCCAACAAAGTGGGGTTCTCATGAGTATGAGATGGCATGGCCAAATCAACAGCTCAAAAGACATGGATGACCTTGGCATTAATGTAACAATGACTTGGTTAGCCATGTCGACACCACATGGAGGCCACATGGGTTCCATGTGGCAAGCTAGGGTGACATGGCAAGGTTTAATAGGCAAAAAGGTATTCTATATTGTTGGAAAGGTCTTGATGGGACAAACACAATGGCATTGTCCATTTTAAGATTTGATAATTCTGAAAAAATGTTGAAAAATTTAGACCCTATTTCTATAATTGAAATTGGAGGTTGGTTCATCATATTAACCTCTTCCTTGCATCCTTAGTGTGGTCTATGGGTGGTAAGGGGGTAGGTTACAAATGTGAACATATCTAATGGCTCTTCAGTCTGATATTTGGAAATCAATCAGAACTAGTTATGTAGCTCTAGAATCTCCAACAACAAATTAGGATAGAAAGAATGCTAGTGAAAAAAATTCCACAACCATGAATGTTATCTTTTGTGGCCTATCAAAATTTTATTTTTTCAAAGTGATATATTTTGAATTATAAAAAGCAGTTATATGAAGGCCCCCAAATACAAGTATTTAAATTGAAATGCCATTATATTTATTAGGATAGGAAGATATATTAATAGAGTGCATTTATACATGGAAGAAATGGGAACAATGACAGATGGTATGAGAAAAATTGGAAGTATTTGGTGTGAGATGGGTGCTAGTAAGATGGCAGTCACACTCATCTAGCTCACCATAGTAATTACTAAGACTTTATTTTAGTCAATGGGTAGTTGTTTCCATATGAAGGATTTAATTTCTTAGGTTTATGGGGCTTTTCATGCCACATAATGTCTTAATTTGTAATTCTCCCCCTCTATGCTCTTTCACATATAGGTATTTTCTTTTTCTTTTTGTTTCTTTCATTATGTCTTGTGGTGATGGCCTTCCATGAAAGGGCTCTAGGTGGCGAATATCAAGGGTTGTGGGCTCCTTCTAGGAATCTAGCAAAGGGTTAGTATTAAGTAGTTTATCCATAGTCATTTAGTCACACTTCACTTTGGCTATAATTTAGAAAATAGGATGAGAGAAAATAGCAGTCTCATAGTTTTTATCAGAGTGCTCACTCCCTCGGTCATGATCAGAGAGAGAATGCATGCATGCAGAGGCACAATGGGAAGATGAGGCTTGGGAGATGGTCATTTTCAACATGTCTCAACACAAGGTTGAATAGTTTTCTAGTGAAGCACCCCAATGCATTGTGAGCCCCTTCTAATCCATTGAGGTTGAAGAAAATCAAGGTCTTCTGGTGATCCAGGTGGATATTGGTGGCCACCTATCTATCCCACTTGGACCCCCATCATTGTCTCTTTCATCTTTTTCAGTTTCCTTACTTGTAGCACAATTTACTATTTTGGTATTTTTTTGGGTCCTGAAATTCCAGAGCCATTTTGAGGCCCTAAATGAAGCTTTTTTTTGGAAAAATTGCTCTATTTATAGCAACGGAAATTGCATCAATATCTCTACTCCTCGGAGATACCTTTCCAACAAGGTATCATACGTGTAAAAAAGAGATAATATGACCAAGTTATGACCCTGAGAAGTTGGTTGCCCAAATAACCCCAACCGAGCCCGTAAACTCTTGGTGTTACATATCCTCAGGTTAGGGATGTGGTTGGTTATGGTTTTCTCTTATTATTAAGTACTAAAAAGGTCTTTGAGCCTCATTATAACTCACTTCAAAGGCATGTAGCCACCACATCTCTTCTCAAAGATAAGATACCATAACCAAGCTAGTCTTATTTCCATTCTATTTGTAATTACTTTAGCATTTGATATTAATGAAATGAAGTGTTATTTATGTTGCATCTATGTATTTATGGTTATATCTATAATTTGTTGCATTCATGTTTAAATCTATATCATCTGCTAAGAGGAAGCCACAACATTTCAAAAGAAAATTTATTCTCTCTGGAATCCATGCAACATTTATTTATCTTATTTATTCTTTTAGGTAATAAAAGAAACTAAGGAAGAGTTGATAGAGAGGTCAAATGAGTAGGAAGAGAGGGTCTCAACCCTAAGTTAGCAGTAGTATCTATGTTTATTTTCACTTCAATTTTTAGCCTAACACTTTGAAGAGGAATTCGATTTAGATGACCCACTCCTACTCCTTTCCAGGAAAGTCCCAGTCAGATTAACAAAAAATAAGGATAACGTCAAAATTATGTTTCTTGATTTTTCGTAATGTCCTATGCAAACCTGTCCATGAAGCCAAAAACTAGAATCTATTTTGATGAATTGTTTAGTCTATATAGAATAATGAAAGGAAAATATTATTTCTAAAATGTATGGTATAAATGCTTTAATCTTGGTTTTTTATAGCCAAATATGGTTTCCCATAGGGAACCCCTAATTATTATGGCTAGATGCTAGGTATATTATTCTTGAGAATATTCATATAGTAAAGAACCATACAAATAAAAAAAAATATGAAGACAATGACAAGGTTACAAAGGAAAATATCAAAGCTCATGGAAGGAAATTCAAGAGTTTAAATATGAAATTCGAAGAAAATGTTACAGCATGTGAATGAATTTGTCAGCACCATTAGAGGACTTGGTGAAGAGGTTGAATATTCAGCAATTGTGAAAAAGGTTTTAAGATAGCTCCTCGTGAGAGTTGATGCCAAATTGTTTACCATTGAAGAAATGAGCAATCTTGACATGTTAAAAATTGACAAATTGCATGGGATCTTCAAAAAATATGAAATGAGGGTTGATAAGCGTAATCCATCAAAGTGAAAATAAACCATAAAATTTTCAAATAAGAAAAAAAGCAGAGTACACGAATCAAGTGATGGCTCTAGCAATGTATAAAATATAGAGGAATCTCATTTTACGAGGAAAATTATGAAAGGATCTAACAAATACAAAGGTACGCTTCCCTTTAGATTCCTCAATTGTGGAAAAGTAGGACATTTTGTTGCTATATGTACATCTATGAAAAATGAAAATAATGATGATGAATAAGACCATAAGATACAAATAAGTAAAGAAAACATCATCAACACAAAAATAAACGCAAATAGGGGAAGCATGAAAATAAGAATTCTTATAAAAAGAAGAAGAGCCTCTACTCAAAAGGAGGTAATAAACCATCTGAAGGAAGTAATGAACACAATTCTAATAATTATTAAGAAGAAACTCTCTTTATGGAAATTAAAATAGAGATTGATGAAGACAAAGGGAAAGAAATGATGGACCCTATTGTATATGTTTCTCGAAGGAAGTTCTTGGCTACAAAATTGCACTCGGAAACTAACTCAACCAAACTTAGGTCCAAGTTGGACCTCGAATGAGAGGGGGTTCCATAAAGTGTTATAGGGCATTTAATGTTCTTCTTTGTAACTAAACAATAGCCTACGAAGTACAATGGCCAGATCTAGAGTTTGTTGTATAAGTAGTTGCTCATGAGTCACAAATCTCTTCTTAAAAAATAAGGCCTTCTCTTGAAGAGGGGTGATTAAAATTCCATCATTCAATTATGAAAAAAAACATTGCTAAAAAGGCTATGATAGAGGAAGAGAGAAGAAATTAGATAACAAAGTATCCTCCCTAAATACCTAATCATCTAACAAAAGTAGAAACTTATATAAGAACCTCTATAGCTCACAAAAATACATCTAAGTATAGCATAGAAGCAAAAATCTAATGCTTTCTTGATGACCAATTAAATATATTATTCAATCTTTTACTCAACATAGAAAAGAACATTTCATTAGGGATGTCAGGCAACATGATACTCAACCCAGCCCTTCCCAGTGTCCAACACTACCTCAAATATATGCGGAATCATATTATGATATCACTAGTAGCACTCACATGTATGCAAGTTCTGTCAATAAACTGAAGCCAAAAACCCTTGAATTAAAACTCTGTAATATGAGCCTTTACAAAAGTTGTAGTCTTTCTTAGCTCAGAAGTGAACCCTTTTACAATGAAAATTAGAGAATATATAGATATTACAACTCTAAAGCTATTATAAGATTTCATGGATAAAATTATAACACTATACTAAAACTAAAAACAATCTATGAATAACTGCAAGGAATTTGTAGATGTTTGAAAATTCTCTGCCTCAAAATCTGAATAAGATTGATTGTTGATCTTCCTCCTTTTTTAGAAGAAAAAATCATGTCTAATATTGAAGTATAAGGGTCAAATACATTATATGTGGAGCCAAATTGCATTTAATATGTTTATTTATTAATTTCAATTATCATTTTATTAATCTTATTTTTTTTTGTTTATTTTAAGTATTTGATTTTATTAATAATATAAACTATAGTCCTATCATTTATTACAAATTAAAAATTATTAACTAATCGTTAGTAGTTATTATTATTAAAATATAAAAAATAAATCTAATATTATTCCCAACCCCAATATATAAATATATGGCTAAAATCAATTGAGAGGAGTTATTTACTCGCATTTAAGGAAGGGGTATCCTCAATTTTTACCACCCGGTTTTATTGTTTATTACATGGCATAGCACATGGTTTTAAAAAATAATATTTTATTCACCTCTCCTTAAATTTTGGTGGGTTATACAATATTTTTCTTTTTTTCTTTTTTTACTTTGACTTTTATTAATTTACTTTTAATCATTTTTAGTCTTAATTAATTTCTTAAATTTTAATTAATATTAATGACTTTAATATATACACAATTAAAATCTTTATTTTATTGTTAATTTAATTTGATCTCCTCACTTATATTTTGTATTAATTATAAAACTTATATAATAGATATATCATTGATTTATTTTTTTATTTTTTTCTTTTAAATTTTATTTGAAAGGTAGATTGAGATTTAGGGTAGAAAATGGGTTAGGAGACAAGGTTAATAAGCTAAGGCCAAAACTTTAAGTTGTAATGTTTGGCTCATAAAATGTTACAACACACTCAAAAGAAGAAGAAAATGATGAAATAGATGGGGAATTAGATCTTGAAGAGGAGCTTATGTTCACCTTAAGCAAAGTAGACAAGCTTAGGAAAAGGAATAAATAGAGAATACTATTATTATACCTAACATTCGACTAGAAGAGGGGGAAAGGAAAGGAGAGTTGAAATCCAACTAAAAGGAAGAAAGAAAATTGCAAGAACATTAACGAAAATTTGAAGTAAAAACTGGGCCTAAAAAAAAATTAACAGAAAACATTAACTTTAAAAGAACTAATCAGATTCAAGATGATAATGTCATTCCTCACAGTAAGCATTTTTGGAGAGAAAAAATGAAAACTATTTTTAAAATTGTTTTTTGGTCTAATCTCATTATAGGTTTACTCAAATGTCAAATGTAAGAACCTATTGGATGCAAAATTAAATTCCACATCTATTGAGTACCCAATCTACATACCTTTGAGTAGATCCACATTGAAAAAGTGAAAATATATGAAAAATGTGTTTCTTTCAAGGAACATGCTTTTTGTCAGAGTGTGTACTCGTTGGATACATCATTTAGGTCTACATCCAATGCGTTATAACAATTGAAATTTTGGTAAACTCATAAAAAAAATAATCTAAAAATAATAAATAAATAAATAACATTTTCTTTAAAAAAACATAAAGCTTATTTTATTATATTTCTTAGAAAACCCATTATACCTCAAGACTCCACCAATGGTTAGAAGATAAAATTATTTCCTTAGGAAAAGAATTGTTGAAGTCAACTACTTAGTTGAATAGAAGCCTGATGTTTGAAGACAAGATTGAAATATCAAATGATATCCTCAAATACCAAAGGAACCACTCGTTAAAATTGGTCCTTGCTATGATAAGAGTCAAATGACCACCAAATAAGATTCAAAAGATATAAATTCGGGAAATAAAGTGAATGAAGGAAAATATAAGTTATATTAGTGACAAAAACAACATGAAGAGAGAAAATTATGTTCCATGGAAAATTAACCTTTTTCTCAATATAGGTTCAAAATTTATTTCCTGTCAAGATGATTTCACACAACTCTATACCAAATCCTCAATTTTTCTTTTCTTGCAATCACTTTGGTCATCAAATAATAGATTGTAGAGCACATGCAATAGATATTTATGATAAAAGTACTTATTGGTTTTGTTGATTCTTGGGCTTGGCCAAGCCAACAGTAGAGAAATTGGTCTAGCAAGATCCAAATTAGACTTATACTCTTTTGGTATGGAATCCTCACTGGTATGTGGGCCTGCTTTGCACTACAAGATGTTTCTCTTGAATTGGAGAATTTTTAAGAGAGGTTGCTAAAGAGTGTAAATTCTATATAAAGTACGTA